>LPNX010145509.1:330681-408676 GCA_001517045.1 Pseudotsuga menziesii
TGGCCAATCCATTTTCTTCAGAGAGATCAAATACTTCCAGGATTGGAAGTTGTCAACTTTCCCAAGCTTGTCACCAAGCTGATGTGATATATCATATTGAAATGAGAACCTCAAATGGAAATAGCAAAGGATTAAATCTTACCAATTTGAGGTGTCCGTCCTTGTCCTGAAGTTTGCTGATCTAGGGTTTGTCACAGAAACCCTAATTTTCAAAATTTGGAATCTTTCAAAACTAAGTGGATAGACAGATAGATATCTTCAAATGGATCTGTCCAATGTACTCCTTTTCTGAAAACAGTGGAGGGAAGCTCCCGGAACAGGAAGCCCTAGATTTCCAATTTCTTCTGCAGAAATGCCTGTTACGGTTTCTATGATATCGCCGAACTTACTGATCCTCTGTGTCTGCAATTTATCACTGCGGTAACCTCGCATGTCCCTGATCCAACACCGCATGTTTCATCAGAATTGGTTTCACCATTTGGGATTTATTATCCTTTTCCCAAGGTGACCTGTTATAGAACTGTTCAGAACAACGAAGTTGTACGGAATTCCACGTGTCACTGGTTCATCTTCTGAGTATGATATTCAGACCACCTAAAGTACAGTCCATGCCCTTTCTGTAACATTTTCCGAAATTCCATTTGGACCTTTGTAGCCCAAGATACTTCAATTCTCCCCAGGGGTCCTGTTTATGGATGATTTCTGAAAGAGGCTGGACTCCTAACTTTGAGAGATCTTATCTCCCAGAATATAGTGAATCGGAGGCTGATTTTTGGACACAGTGTGCATCAGGATTTTATCTTCGGCCCCTGCAATTTTCAGCTTCTGATACTTCTCCGATCTCGGAATATAGCGACTGTACCAAAACTTAGCAGTTTTAGTATTTAGGGTTTCTCCTAGCTCAGGGTCAAACTAGGGTTTGACTTTTCCAGAGTTTCACCCAACCAAATTTCTTGATTCAGGTCTCTAAACTTCGGTTTTGATGAGGAGAACAATTCTATGCTGGTCTCACTCAAAAATTCCTCTTCTGTAGAAAGCCCTAATTTCCACATCGAAACTGAAAATGCTTGAAATTGAATTCCGCATCGACAGAAAGATGCACCCTTCAATGGAGAGTCATCCTAGCATACTTTTGCTGAAAATATGTGGAGGGAGATCCAAAAAATAGGAATCCCTATTTCCTGTAGCTGCACAATGTCTTCTTCTCAGGTTAGCTCTGATACCATGTTAGTTTTTCAACATGTAAGCTAGCATTATGTTAGGATCTTTTCACTCAGAGAATAATAAGCACAGCAATAACATAGGCACATCACAAGAGACAAGAGACACAAAGAGTTTTGATCGGGGAAACCATAAATGGAGAAAACCCCGAAAATTCCTCTAAGATAGTATCACCACAAGATGTAAAACCCCAAAACAGAAAGATGTACTCCAACAGCAGTAGTCTTCTTGTCCCAGTATATTTCTTTCTCCACTAGTGCACCACACTTGAGAGAGCAAGTGATGTATTTCACAAGTGATAAATATAGAGACTCTCACCCTCTATTTATATTCATCCGTTCACTTGAATTGCATTTTCACACGTAGGCTCAACCTAACAATTACTACTCGAGCCTACACCTTAATTAGTGTATAATAACTCAAGTGCCCCGAAACTGTGGGGACTTACCTAATGACTTGATATGACTTGTTTACATTATTAATCTTCCCGATTGGAACATCAGGGCATGATCACATGACTCAAATACATAATAGAAACATTCCGGAATAAACATCGGGTTACAATACATAAGATACATAGAAGAATACATTCCGAAGTTACATATACATCAACAAAAAAAACTTGAGGGGTAAGTAACCATCGAGGCAAGACCAAAGTTTCGAGGAGTCAATAATTTACCTCGACAAGAAAGGGAAAAACATAATCCAGAATCCATATACAAACAACATCCAACTTTGGCACAATATCATCAAAAATAGCTCAATTCCATGTATTCCAGTTACACTAGATGTAAAAAAAGGGTAAAAACAACAAGGTATGGGTATTTACAGTCCAAATATTTAAGTTCTCTAGCGGTGTGAGATCCGTCCAATTGATAGTCATCCCGTGTCTGGTATCAAGTTCAGACCTGACAGCTTGAGTAACGGAGCAGTAGATGAATAAATGATTCATCAATTCAAGTCCATTTTTGCACAAGTAGCAGCAATTTGGCCCCACCCCACTGCGTCTGGATAAATTATCCCAAGTGCTAATTTTTTCATCCACACAAATCCAAATGAAACACTTGATTTTTAGTGGGAAATGCCAAAGCCATAGTTGCTTGTATTGCCAGCCAGAAGAAGTCCCAAAGAAACTGTTAGGAATAAGATTATAACCTAAATGCACAGTAGCTTCTCCATTAACTTTGTTATGCATCTAGAGGATGTGGTCGTCCAAATTATTGAGTTTGATGCCTCCATGAGATAGTTCACTGATATAAAAATCCCATTCCTCTTTCTAGGCCCCTTCCAACTCGAGGTCCTCAGCAGTCAGCGAGTAGGAAGAGGAGGTTGCCAAGAAAACCCTATTGCGTGCTTGACTGAGAGTGTATACACCATAGTCGTTAAATAGGCACGAAGGTCACTTGAAAGGATAAAGTTGGTGCTTAGTTCAGCAATAGGATCGATCCCCAGTATAATAGAGTCACCATTACCAACTCTCCAACCCGCCATACAACTGATCCAGGGGAGAACACGAACAAACCCATTCCAAAAGTGGTATTCTGAACAGAGAAACAAGTTTGATGGAGCCAAACCTCCAAAGGAGCACCTTTAAGATATTTTTCCTGTTAGGCTTGATGCCAAAGACCATTACTCTTTAGAATGTTCCACATACTCTTAATTCTGAGAAAAATATTGAACCCCCCCAGGTGTTTTATATTCTAGCCACTAAGTGCAAAAGGACGAGAGAGTGCCTTCCAATCCACCAAATGCAAAAAGGACGAGAGAGTGCCTTCCAATCCACNCACCCCAGGTGTTTTATATTCTAGCCACTAAGTGCAAAAGGACGAGAGAGTGCCTTCCAATCCACCAAATGCAAAAAGGACGAGAGAGTGCCTTCCAATCCACCAAATGCAACTTTTGATGATTTGTAGTACCACCCCAGAGAAAGGTGAATATACACTGCCTAAGCCGGTTCAAAATCAATCTAGGGAGTCTGGCCAGGGAGAACCAGTATACTGGGATATCAAATAAAACCGATCTTATTAGAATCAATCTACCACCAAGAAAAAGAAACTTACGAGTCCAGTGGCCTAGCTTCCTTTCAAAGATTTGAATTATCTATCGTCAATTTTTAGTAACATACCCCAAGGGTTTTAGCAAGAAACCCAAGTATTTAAAACCATGATCGATCTGTTCCATTTTGTAAAGAAGAATAACACTGATGGAATTGTTGGCTTCCTTAGAAATTTTGTTATGGAGAATTGAAGATTTCTCCATACTGATTCTCATCCCTGACGCAACACATAAGAGATCCAAACCTCTTTAAAAGCCATCCATTCCTCCAAAGTACCCATACCAAAAAGATTAGCATCCTCCACAAAGAGTAAGTGGGTAAATGCCACGATAGGTGAGAGTTTTATACCAGAAATCCTTCTAGCAGCGTTTGCCTCCCCAATAAGTCAATTGATCCCTTCGATAATCAATAAGAAGAGAAGAGGCGAAAAGGGACATCCATGTCTGATACCCCTAGAAGCACTGAAGAAACCAGAGGGTGAGCCATTTATCAGTACAGAGAAATTAATTAAAAAAACACATCCCATAATCCAATTAAGTGTCAACAAGGACATACCAATTTGGAGGAAAATAAAACGTAGAAAGATCTAATCAACACGGTCAAAATATTTGGAGAGGTCAAGTTGAGTACCGAGGCTTCCAGTTTCTTTGTTTTTATAGTGTGTAGTATTTGTATTTCCTGAATGATCCCAATAGGCTCCTAGATTTGCCTTTTTTTTAAGAAGCTGAATTGTTCAATACATATGGCCTTTGAAAGGATAGGCAGCTTGAGTATGAATGATATTAGAGATACATCCACATCTATTATAGTCGTGTGCCATGGATGTGAAATCATATAGAAATCATCCATCTACATTTATTATAGTCGCATGCTATTATACATTTATTGTGTAAGGTTGGAAGTTGGGCATAGGCTTTTCTTTTATAATGATAAATCATATATCTCATATGCAAGGTTGGGCTTTAACTTTTAGAAAATTATATCTCTATTATTAAAAAATAATGTTAATATTATCAATATTTTTTAAAAATGTTGGAAATTATATTTTTATTAAGGTTTAGCTTTTTGAAAATTATACCTCTATTATTAAAAAAAAAGTTTAACATTTTCAATATTTTTTTAAAATGCTAGAAAATTATATCTCTATTATCCTCCCATAAAAGAAAATATTCCAAACATTTTTAATATCCCCAAAATAATTCCATTTAAAATGATATCTGTATTCTCCCAACAAAAATGTTAAAAATTATACCAACATTTTTAATATACCTTTATTATTAAAAAAAAAATGTTAGAAATTATACCTCCAACCTAAAAGTTGCTCGTGGGCCTTTTCATTAGCGTGAAGGTGTAAGAGGTAATTAACATTCCATTCATTAGAGAAGCGCTGGGAATTATATAACTATATTATCCAATATAGTTTAAATTATACCTCTAATATAGTCTAAATTATGGCATTAGCTTTCCACCTAACCATTTGCATCAATTGGACGACCAACAATGCATGATGTGAAAGCTCACGCGAGCCAGGTCGTCTGATTGGTGCAAATGGTCAGGTGGAAAACTAACTCCCTAAATTATACCTCTAACTTTGAAGTTAGTCGTGCGCTTCCACAAACTATACCTCTAACTTTGAAGTTAGTCGTTGACATTTCCATTAGTGCGAGTAGATTATATCTCTAAATTTGAAGTTAGTCGTGGCCCTTTCCATTAGTTTGATGGTATTAAGGCTTGGAAATAAGAGGCATAATTAACATTACGCATTTTTAAATGGTTGGAAATGATGCATTTATTCAACGCTTTAGGCTTTATGAGGTAATTAACATGTTATTCAAGTTTGGTAGCTGTTAATCGCCTTATGAGGTAATTAACATGGTGCATTAGGAGTTGGTTACGGTCATAGAAGTTGGCCATGGGCCTTATCAGGTATTAGGGATATGGTTATGAGTTTTAAAGGTGAAGGGTGTTATGAGGTATCATATATAAATTGGTTGAGCTTTAAATGCAAAGGGTGTTATGAGTTGTAGAAATTGGTTATGCATTCTAAATGTACAGGGTAAGAAAGTTAATTATAAAAAGTACTTAATATGGTGTATGGAAGTTGTACTTAACATGGTGTATGGAAGTTGGTTATGAGATTTAAATGTAAAGGATAAGAAGGTTAAATTTAAAAAGTAAAACATAAGAAGGTTAAACATAAAAAAACATGTAATATCCTGCGTGGAAGTTGGTTATGAGTAAATGCTTAATATTATATGTAAATACATTATGACAGTCTTTTATGAGCTAACAAGAGGGGAATGTGATTTACAATGTAGTGAGATATTTGAGTGTTGAATATGTTTGTGTCAAGGGCCTTGTAGCCCTTGGACATTTTTTGAGCTATGCTTAGGGACCTAGCAACACTTCACTTCAAAAAGCCTTCCCTTATTCATTAAACAATCGTTAAATTTGGGAGTCTTTTTTTATGCATAATTTGTTGTTTTCTTATATTATGCAATTTGCTTGATCATGCTTTAGCTTTTTGTTAGCTATAGGCACCTTCACCAATGAATTACAGAATCAGAATCAAAGTTGGCTCCCACCCCCTGCGGTACTGGAAGTGCGACAAAAGGCAGTAACTGAGAATGTCCAAAAGGTTCAAGAAATTGAGGCACTTTGTTCCAAAGCATATCCAAAGGTTTCTCATTCTTGGGAACCCTTGATGGATAATGCGAAGTTGGAGAAAGTCACAGATCAACTTCATACCGTAGATGCAAATTTGACCGGGCTGAAAATTTTATTGAAGATATTGATGTCGTTCGAGAAAATGAGCAATGTTGTCGACTTGAAAACATTGCAGTAGTAGGTTTCCAAACTGCAAACACAACAACAACAACGAACAGAACATGTCGCGGAGCTTCGTGATGAAGCAGAACAAGTTATAGGGACCATCCATCCGGTCCATGAGAAAGTACAACATGCGCCAGGAACAACAAAGGTTCAAACTTCGGAACATATCAGTTTCAAACTTGTGGAAAAATTGAGAAAGTTAAAGATGTGCAGAGACAAGGAGAAGAAGTGATGAAAATCTGTCAAGAGGTTTAGAATAAACTCTATGTGACAAAGATTTGTGGATGAGGTGGCTCAAGATGAGCCACAAGTGAGTGTTAGGGGCCTGTTGGCCCTACGAAAGGGCATACATGTTTTGGTTAGAAGTGTGAGGAATTTGGTCACAAGGAGAGCAAGGTCGCGATGGAAAAGGAGAGAGTAAGTCGAATCTAGGAATTCGACATGTTTTTTAGGGAACAATAAATGTAAGCCTAGTAGTATATTTTGGGAATGGGAATGAATGTAATCTGGGCCGATAGAGCCTCTAGTATTAATGTAATGGGATTTCTTGGATTAGTTAGAGAATCAGTCAACTGTTAGTTGAGAATTAGTAGACGGTTAGATGAAGAGTTGTGGAAAGTTTATAAGGTCGATCCATAAGTTGTGTGCAGATGAACCTTATTGCTCTTATAACATCTCTTATAACTATCTTGATATATCTCAATCTAGAGAGGGAAATCCCCAGAAAAAGACGATCCTCAAAGAGGACAACAAAAAGGAGAAAGAAGACATGAGAGCATGAGAAAGACAAGGAAAACTCATCTATTGTAAGAAGATCTTGAGAGAAGTCTCCAAGCTGTGTGCACACCAAAAGGGTTCTAAATATTACTCATGCCAGATGAAGGGAGATTTTGTGGTTTTTCCCATATGGGTTTCCATGTTAAATCTGTGTTTCCATGATGTATGTGTATCTTGTGTATAAAACTTTATATTGTTGATCTGTATGAGTTTGTCACACTAATTAATGTGGAATGTTGATAACAACGATGCTATACATGCTTTAGATTTGTATATTTATATGGTGTGTATGTGTTGATAGATCGACCTACTTTACTTACTTTGTATGTGTCGACGGTAGTTCATCCCTTTATTTCAATCGAACGATTTGTCAACATCGTCATGAATAAATCCCCTTCCATAATTGGAGAATCCTAGTTCTCGCAGTCCCCATAGGTATCTCAGGTGAGACCTCACTTGCGTTGCAGGTGTTGCCGGTGGAGTTACACTCTGTTGGGTCAGTGCCTTGGGATTTGTTGGACGGGAAGGGAAGTCTGAACCTGGCTTAGTAGAATTGATTCCAACAAATGGTTCTGTTGTTGAGACCTCAATAATTGTGAGGGGACATTTTTGGCACTCGACCAAATAAGAGATTCAAGATTGTGTGGATTACAAAGAAAGAGGATTTGCATAAGAAGAAAGTAAAGGATCACAACTAAATCCGACCGAATGGTTAGAAAGGTATATTTAATCATATATTCACGGAATTTTCTTTAGTGAATTTCCTATTATGTTGCATGAATGGTTGGTGAAGCTAGCAACTTAGAGGAAACATTTTCAAGGTGGAGAATCCATAGAGTGGACTCCTCAACTAATCCAACGGTTGGAAAGAGTCATTAATACTATCTATAGGGCTGTCGAATTCTTGGTTGATAGCATTTTGGAGGGATATATTACTGAGACCGCAGTCGACATTATAAGATCATACATTGACATAGAAAGAGAGTGTTTCCAAGAACCTAGAGGTCACTGCCTGAAATCTTTAAATCTGTGGATAAAGATGTTGGTCTATGAAAAGGGTATCTTGAGGATGGAGTCCGACGAGTAAACCATTGTGCATGGAGGACTTGGGTGATGTCGCAAGAAAGGATTGGACAAGACGGATAAGAGTAAGCTGATATGTTCTCTTTCGATAGCGAGAATGAACAAGATGGTGGTTACCTAAGGTGTGGAAGAAGATTTCAATCGGGAAAGAGAAGAAGGAGTGGGACAAAAAGAGAAAGTTGCAACACGACCGAAAGAAGGGACTACGAGTTGGCACCACATCTCGACGGAGAATATTGTGACCAAGAGGAAGAATATCAACTTATTTTCGAAGACGAAGAGGAATCGCTAAATGCAAACGAAGACTACAACATGCCCACGACCCCGCGTACATCTCCAGCATCTAAGCTAGACCTAAAAAGTGCGACGAAGTGTGCCTTTGCAAATCATAGTAACAGTAATAGTCAAGATATTAGTCATGGAGTTCCTACTGGTGGGATGTTTAATTCAAAATAAGTAATACACCAAGTACACAAAATGTATGGTAGTGACATAAAGTTCTGTTGTAAAGGAAAGTATCCTATGGCTAGGGTTTAAGAGTCCATCAACGTACTGGGGTTGAAAGGTGGATGCAAATGGTTCTACAAGTAAATACAAGCAAGATTCTGAGATTGGAATGGTTCATACCTTAGCCAAATGAAGGTTGATCCAAGCAGCCCTTCAATCCTCTTCTTGGTCCTCTTGCTCCAAGAGACCTGGAAAACGAATTATACCTTCCTCAAACCAATATGACTAAATGTAACGAAATGATAATCAAAGCAATATGAGAAACTAATCTGATTAACATAAACATATGATCATAAATATAAATTCAATCACACATTGAACAATGATTTGGGAAGAAGAAGGACATCACATCTTTATTAATATTGAAAATAAGTACGAGTATACCTTCTCTTCAAGTTGGGCATCTCACGAAACCTTGATCTAGTTCTGCTGCTTCTCTTCTCCAAGGAACTCAACCTTCAAGCTCTGCAACACAAGGGGATGATCGCCAGGGCAAAGGTGTGGGCAAAGAGAGTCCCAATTCCTCCAGCATAATGATGCAAAGATTCAAGTCTCCTCTCATGGACCTCCCTATCTCTATTTATATGCTTAATGAAGAGTTAGGGTCGAAGACAAAGTAGTTACAACTGAAGGAGTTAGTTGCATAACTACCCAAACTACCCGAATTTCAAAATACGTATTTTTTGACATTTTCAGGAGGCATACACGGGTTGCAGAGACAACAGTTGCGTACAACGAGGAAGTATATGCGGGTTGCAATGCAGAAAGTCGCGTATATAATGTGTACGTGACTATTATATATAGCAACTCGCGTACGTACGCGGGTATTATATAGAGCAAGTCGTGTACGTATGCGGGTTTCCTTAGGTTTCCTTAAGGAAACTCACATACATTAGAAACACTAATTGTTAGGGTATTTCTGGGAATTTTTAGACTTTGGTGTCTTCTGCAAAGTTTTAGCTAACAAAAATACCTTTCCAACAATGTAAAGATGAGGTCAAACGGAGTTACAAAACTCAAGATACGGGTCCTCCAAGTTAGGTGTATTTTCAGTGACTTTCATGAAGTGTCGTCATGGAAGTGTCGACATACGACGGAATCATGGGAAAGTGGTCATAGGCAGAGATGTGTCATTTTGAGCTATAATAGATGCCCCCTAATGTATGAGGTTAGAGGGGAAGATGATAGCCAAAATGCATTATAAAGGAAACAACTAAGTATGGAGAGAGTAGAGAATCCAAGATCAAAAGGCTCGAACAAAGGTACCTGAAAGAGAGATAAATGTCAGACAAAACTGATCTCTGGGACATACAAGTCCATATACAAAACATCACCATAAAGATATAGGAGGATACAACATATGTATAACTGATGAAACTATCATGGTCGCTCAATATGCAAAAAGGCGCCATATCAAATCTAAAGGAGCCATGGCCACAAATGAACAAGGTGGATCCATACTCGACAATCGATCATAACCACAAAAATACAAGGTGGATCTATGTCTTAGCAAAATGTCATATAAAATGTAACAAGGTCTTGCACAGCTTGGGTAATAGCAAAATGACAATGCTACTGTCAGCCCAAGGTCTTCAATCCAAACCGCCCAAAAAAGGTACGAATCCTAACCATGCGAGTAAAGGAGTTAAAGTCGAACATGGAGGAAACTGTTTAATTATCGGTCAATAATGAAAACTGTTAACAAATGCAAGGGAAAACACCATTAATGAAAATGGTCCCCAAGGTACCTAGTACATTCTAACAAGTGTGAATACAAGGACTTGAAGTCAAACACTTGAAGAATCCATTGAGTAGGAGACATTAAGGTATTCCCACTACCCAATAGTGAGGGAAATTGCTATTGATGACTATAATCCCCAAGGTACTGTCATAAAACTCTAAATCTCATCGCCAGAGAAAGATGTGTTGCAGTCGATAGGAAGAGATCCTTGGAAGGAAGGCATTAAGGCATCCTTCATCATCCAACATGAGGTAAGTCAAAGACTAATTGGATCTGGAATTGGTACTGAATTTCACGACAAGAAACGCTGAAGACATGATGTAATGAATTGATACCAGGGAATGGCTGACATAAAAGGTCAAGGCAACTGCAGAATGGCCGACAAAGGTTTAATCCTTGAACAGTGAGCACGGCACAAAAGTGACTTAGGCAACTTTTGATACAAAAGGACCAATGACACAAATCTGCAATGTAGGAGACATTGACAGATTCCCCATATAATTGAAAAAGAGACCAACTGGAGGAGTAAGAAACTCTAAATTAGGATAAGGTCAAAATACTAGGACCCAACTGTTGATAGACTCAAAACTGGTGCTTTGTTCAAGGAAACAAGACTTATTGCCATGATGTAAAAAACATGTGAATGAACTTCCCTTCCCTTATTTCTTGTAAAGGTTTAACGAGTCCAAGAAAGAAAACTCGGGACCATCTTCATTTTTGGCAAGCTCGAAGAAAAGACAGAAGAATGCTTGATAAAGCACTGATTTGTGGATATTATGAGCCCGAACTAATACATGCTCGACGGTGTTTTCATAGTTTAGAGAGTCTGAAAACTCCAAAGAAGACTCCAAGGGGGTGCTTTTTTGTCCAATTTAGTCTCCTGAGGCTGGAAAAGTATAAAACAAACCACATAAGAACTCTCTTAGCTTCCGAAGAAGTAAGGTGCACCTTTTTCATATTTAGTCAGGAAGGTCTGAAAAAGGTTAAATTACCACCTACCCAATGCTCCTTCAAAAGCAACATATAGCTTGAGTTTTACGAGTGTGAAGGAAGGCAATATCACTCAGAAAGATCCATTTGATTACGAGAAATGGGGCTTACAACAATAAACTCGATGCTTTGTTCTTTAGGGTTTAACAAGCATGACAAAAGACATAAAGTACACTCGAAATCTTTTTCGTGTTTTGGTCTAGAGCATGAAAAAGATAAAACTAAGCTCATACTGGGGGTTCCTTTTCCATAAGTTTAGTCCCTCAGGTCCGAAAAAGTGATAAACCTATGCCTGAGAATACTCTTCTCAATTCCGAAGAAAAGAGAGTGTTCCTTTCTTGTATTATTCCACATGGTTCGAGAAAGTGATAACCTACCACCAATGTGGATGCCCATTCACATATTCTTAGTGAGCCTGAATCGACAAGTTTACTCGGCAGTGAAGTCTATTTTGAGGAGTCAGACCTGGGCCTAAATAAACTCAATATATTTCCCGTGAAGTTTTAACGAGTCCAAAAAAGTCAACTCGTGGCCTCCTTATTGTTTTTAACAAGCTCGAAGGAGAGCAGAAAGAATGCTCTAAATGCGAGGAGACGAGTGTCATAGGTAGGCGAAACTAGTTCCAAGCACAAGGAACAAACCTATGCATAATGCAAGGAAAGAGAGAAAGATAAGGACACTTGGGGAACGTCTCCTCAGGGTAAAAGGTTTCAAGTTGCAAAGACAAAATGATACAAGGCTTAGCGATGATGAGAACAAAGATGAGGGCTTATACAACGAGCTAAAAGTGTGAAAGCTGGCATCAGGCTCATAAGTGCGAGCAGGGCACATGCAAATGCAGTTATAGCTTGAACAATAAGACAAGGCCAGTAAACAGTTGTGAATCCAACTAAAAATCCCATCTCCAAGAAACAACAACATCAGGATCATATTTAGAAGAAAAGATCTGATGCAGGTCACTTTGGCAGAAACACATGTGGCTTTGCTATCTTCTACAAAAGATGTAGTCAAGGCACAATCAACGAAAGAGAACTCTATAGTGCCAAGATCCGAGGGTTTATAATCAATAAGATCAACCTCAGAAGGAGAGCATTTAAATAAAGGGATATAGAGTCTGCAGGAACAAACTCAATATCACAGGAGTTGAAAAATTCATCACTGACTCAATATAGAGTCTGCAGGATCACTGACTTGTTGTTCAAAGAAAGAGTCAAAAGACTCAACAAGACCAACATAAGAAGAAAGGTCGTGATTACTAGGAAAATTAGGGTTAGACTTAGGCACAACTGAACCAACATCCAATAGAAGATTAGACTGTATCAAAGACTCTAGGAAGACTTCTTCTGGAGAAAGGATATCATCCGAGATAGACACATGTCTAAACTTTCAAATGGATCGACAGAGTGGAGATTAGACCCCATAGTCTGTATAGGATGACTCACTTGGTCAACTGCTGGGACCATGTCTCGAGAAGGTAATCATGAAAATAGAGGCTGCTTCTCAATAGCAATTGAACGCAAAGGACATGAGGCCACATAGCTCACCTGTGGCGGGGTAGTGTCTATAGAAACACTAGGAATCAATAAAGGAAAGACCTAGTCTCTAGTTGGGTCAGCACACGGATCAAGAAAATCCAGCTAATTGATAGTGACAATTTCTTCGCCATGATTAAAGTACATCACACGAAATAATGTTGACACCACAGCTTGCATGTCATAGACATAATCACGTCCAAGGAGCATATTAAAGTCCAAGGGGTCTTCTATCACCATGAAGTCAACTAAGACGGTCTTCCCACCCAAAGTAACAGGTGTTTGAGCAAGAATTCCCAAGGCTATACAAGTTCTTCTATCAAATGCCAGTAACTGACTAGCAGTCGATACAAGGCTGGGAGATCCCATGCCTCGCCAAGCACGAGCAAACAAAATACTAACTGAGGCTCCTTCATCAACAATACAACAAGCAATCATGTATGATTCAACTTTGACCTTTATCTGGAAAGGTGCATCAGAAGGAAGGTGTGGCTCAACTAGGCTATCCCAATCAAAGGAAGCAATTCGAGAGCTTGGTGGGGGTTGATCTGAAGCGAGTTCAGTGCCCCCTTGTTCAGTAAGTTTTGAACTGGCAATGAAGAAAATGTGACTAGTAGACACTTCACTCTCCAAAGGAAGAGTGGGATTGATCGACAATGGAATCGATTCAATCGTTTCGTGAAAGTCACCCTCCGAAGGGAGAGTGGGATTGACCAAAGATGACATTGGTTCAATCACATCAAGATCACTCTCTGAAAGAAGAGTGGGATTGACCAAATCTGAGATTGATTCGACCACTTGATCAACCAAAGGTTGAGTAGGTTGTTGAGAAACTATAGGTTGTTCAGGAGAAGAAAATTCTTGAGTGTCAGAACACACTCTTCGCACCTCTGTGATAGCAGGGCACTGGTGAGTAAGATGATCTCCCTCGCATAGCTTACAAGGGAACTTAAGTTTGCACTTCGAACGACCAGTTTTCTCAACGGTGTCAACATGACTAGTAGTGGCTGACTGTTTTCTCTCAACATGACCTACAGAGGTTGAGATTTTTCCCCCAGCATGAACTACAGCGGCTGGGTGACTAGGTCCAACTTGACTAAGAGAGGCTGGTTGTTGAAAAACTTCAGAATGTTAAAAAACAGGATGACCATGAAACCAAACTCTTCGCACCTCCATGATAGAAGGGAATTTATAAGTAAGGTGGTCTCCCTCACAAAGCTTACAAGGAAACTTGGGCTTGTGTTTTGAACGGGTAGTCTTTTCAATAGTGTCAACATGAATCGCAGTGGTTGATAGATTGTCTTTAGCATGAACCACAGAGGCTGAGAGACTGCCCCCAGCATGACTTGCAGAGGCTGAGAGACTAGGTCCAACATGACTTGTAGATATTGGATGAGCACCACCAGCATGAACAATAGAGGCTGAATGGTTAGTATCAACATGCTTTGCAATAGTTGAGTGTGTGCCCCCAACATGAACTATAGAGGCTGGGTGAATGGATCCAACATGACTTGCAGAGGTTGGATGGTGAGGTTCAAATTGAACATCAGAGGTTGAACGGGTGCCCTCAGCATGAACTGTAGAGGCTGAGTGACTGGATCCAATGTAACCTGGAAAGGTTGGAAGGATCCCACCAGCATGATCAATAGAGGCTGGATGGTGAAGATCAACTTGACTTGCAGAGGTTGAGTGCTTAGATCCAACATGACCTGCAGAGGTTGGATAGGTGCCCCCAGCATGAACTGTAGAGGCTGGGTGGTGAGGTTCAACTTGACCTGCAGAGGTTGAACAGGTGCCCCCTTGCTTATGTGCCTTCTTCCTATTCCTTCTTCTTTTACTCCTTTTAGACTACCGGTTACTAATATCAATACTTTCACCGCATGAGGTAGAAGGAGGAGGAGAATCAACTACAGGTGAAGGGGAAGCAGTGTTTTGATGCCCTTGATATAAGGAGCTTACTTGAGAAGCATCAGGAGCATTCGAGACGGTTGGAGTGGAAAACAACCACACTGGTAGCCCTAGGGTGAATCCAGGTAGATTCAAGGTGGCCATCAAAGGAACACCAACATTCCCTGTGAGAGGAATAGAACAAGGAGTTCCCATCACGGGGATCTCTTAGTTGGTGTTCAAAGGGGTGTTAGCCATAGTTTCAAACAATAAGACAAAGTCCGAGGTTGACAAGAAACCAAAAGTACAAAGCACACACCTAAAGGCACACTAAGTAGAGACAAACCACACAGCACTCACTAAAAAACCCTAAAGCCAAACAAACAAACAGGTATAAGATATGCTTTCCAGAAGAAAGCTGATAGATAGTTACTTGGCGTCCCTATTAATGTTCTTAGGCATAAGCGGAGGAATCACCCACCGCCCTCCCACACCTTCTACCAGGGTTACCTTCTAAGCCCGTCCAAGGTCAACCAAAAATAACCTTTCGGTGTACCTATGTATGAACCCTAGATGTAAAAGAGACTAAAGGCTACCTTAACTATATTGACAGTCTGGGGGGACACTCGCAAGCCTGGTTCGTACGCATGGGCGGGGTAGCAAATCCCAAGACCTTGTCTAAGATAGAATCCCTAGATGTGCAAAAATCTTCGTCTATGCTTTGACAAGGAATCAGAGGGTTATCTCCTCAGTCCAAGTCTCCACGCGGCCTCGTGCTTAACTCCTGTTTGAGAGGAGCTTCCCAAATACAATTAACATACAAAAGGATTTACCTAGTGATTGGCCAACTACGTCTGAAATTTTAACACTTGTGGAGAGTTGAAACTCCCTAATCCACAAGTCTAGCCTAAGCTAGTTCGTGTAGGAACCTATAAAATAAAACTTACTAATAATTTTTAAATTATATCGTTTATTTTAAGGGCTGTTTTTTAGTCAGAGGGTAAATGGCATGAAACTTATGTGGTATTTTGACTCAAAGTTGAAACAAAATGACTAAACAAAGAGAACTAAAATGCAAAAAGCAAAAACTATTCTCTTTCTTTTTCAAATAGAAACTTGAAATCCACAAAAGAACAATTTCTTTTTATTTTTTTCAAAAACAATGATATGCCATGCAATCTAGACTAAAAAACTTATCTACATGCATATAAAGCAAACATGTGTTTTTTTTCCTTTTTCTTTTATAAATGCAAAAGAAAAAAAAGTCTAAATGCAAGTAAGTACTGTAAGCAGAGCAAATAGACAACTACTCTACACCCCACAAGAAAACCCTAGGTTTCCTTAAAGTTGGATATCAACCTCTCTTGAAAGGAAGGCTTACAAAGGTAAACAAGCCAACAACTTTGGAATGAAGAGACTGAGAAATAAGAATGACATAAACAAAGGTCAAGAAGTCCCAAATATAAATCTAAACCTACAAATAAAGGTTGCTCAGTACCTTGTCCAACAAGGTCAAGCCAAAGAAGGAGGTGGGGGGGAAAGCAGCAAAAACAACTATATATTCTTTTTATTTTTCTTTTATAAATGCAAAAGAAAAAATACCTACAAACAAAAGTATGCAAATAAAAATAACCAATCAAAAGGAACTCTACTATACAACCACCAAACAGACTCTAGAATGCCTTAAAGTCAGTATAAACCCTACTTGGAAGGAAAGCTTGCATAAGAGACAAGTCAACTACTTCGGCATGGTGAAGTTAACCAACAAAAGAAGAAGGAAAACAACACCAACAAGCTTCTGAACTCAGACAAAGATCACTAACAGAGGCTGACCAGAAACATAAGCCAAAAATCAAGCCAAGCAAAGGGGGTGGGGGGAAAGAGCAAGGAGTAAACCCTAATGCTATAAAAAGGCTTACCACATAGATAAAGAAAAACCAAAAGGGATGGTACTAACTCCCTAGATTCATGCACCTACAAAGGACCCCAAAAGACCTACCAACAACCTTCAAACAGAAAGAAAAACCACAAAAGAGCAAAAACACTGTTTAAAGGGGCATATGGGAGTTTCACTACTGACAAGTCGCGTGTCATATGCAGGTTGATAGTACAACAAGTTGCATGTATAAGCACACACAGGTTGTATTACCGACATGTCACGTATCATATGCGGGTTGACAGTATAGAAAGTCGCGTGTACCAAACCAGACACGTGACTGTTCAGTATGGAACTCGTCTATGGGTGGAAAAAATCCCAAAAAAGGTCAAAACCTACCTTAGGAAGGCAGGGGAGGTGTTTTATCAGACTAAGAAGTTGTTCCTAAATGGAAAGAAGGACCTGAAACTTTATAAAAGGCTGAAAGAAATATAGAGAAACCCCAAATAGACAAGGCTCTCCCCAGCGGAGTCACCAGTTCTGTTGTAAAGGAAAGTATCCTATGGCTAGGGTTTAAGAGGCCATCAACGTACTGGGGTTGAAAGGTGGATGAAAATGGTTTTGAAAGTAAATACAAGCAAGATTCTAAGATTGGAATGGTTCATACCTTAGCCAAACGAAGGTTAATCCAAGCAGCCCTTCAATCCTCTTATTTCTCCTCTTGCTTCTCTTGCTCCAAGAGACCTGCAAAACGAATTATACCTTCCTCAAACCAATATGACTAAATTTAAAGAAATGATAATCAAAGTAATATGAGAAACTAATCTGATTAACAGAAACATCTGATCATAAACATAAATTCAATCACACATTGAACAATGATTTGGGAAGAAGAAGGATATCACATCTTTATTAATCTTGAAAATAAGTACAAGTATACCTTCTCTTTAAGTTGAGCACCTCACGAAACCTTGATCTGGTTTTGCTGCTTCTCTTCTCCAAGGAACTCAACCTCCAGGCTCTGCAACACAAGGGGATGATCACTAGGGAAAAGGTGTGGGCAAAGAGAGTCCCAATTCCTCCAGCATAATGATGCAAAGATTCAAGTCTCCTCCCATGGACATCCCTATCTCTATTTATATGCTTAATGAAGAGTTAGGGTCGAAGACAAAGTAGTTACAATTGAAGGAGTCAGTTGCATAACTACCCAAACTACCCGAATTTTAAAATACGTATTTTTTGACATTTTCAGGAGGCATACACGGGTTGCAGAGACAACAGTCACATACACGAAGAGGTATACGTGGGTTAAAATCTAGAAAGTATCATATATAAGGCATATGTGACTATTATATATAGCAAATCGCATACATATGCGAGTATTATATAAAGCAAGTCGCGTACGTACGTGGGTTTCCCTAAGGAAACTCACATACATCAAAAAAACTATTTTTTAGGGTATTTTTGGGAATTTTCAGACTTTGGTGTCTTTTGGAAAGTTTTAGCTAACAGAAATACCTTTCCAGCAATACAAAGATGAGGTCAAGCGGAGTTACATAACTCAAGATATGGTTCCTCCAAGTTAGGTGTTTTTTCAGTGACTTTCATGAAGTGTCGACATATGACGAAATCATCGGAAAATGGTCACATGTAGAGATGTGTCATTTTGAGCTATAACATATTCGACAAGAATGGGTTGGAATATCCTAAAAAACATTGGTTCTTGCATGAAGTTGTCTAGACAGTATGACATGTCCAGGATGAAGCTATAAAAAGAGCCTAGATGATCACAAACTTTAGAGGTTCGTGCTCTTGATTGGTACATGAAATTTTATGTGGTTCCCACAGGAATCACTCAGAATTCTTTAGATCGTATCTAGACTGGATTGATATACAATTCAAGAAACCTAATTCTTACTCGCAATGTATCACAAAATTAAAATAAATCAAGCAACTATTGACTGAGTCTATTTGGGACTTCGACCAAAGGTTTAAGACACTGATGGCTAAGGTGAGTTTCCAGATGTCTGACGTTCAGTGCAAAGAATGGTTTATTGTCACAATGTTGTCACATATCTTTTTTCCCTTGATAAAACAAAATATCGTATCCCATAGCGAAGCTCTTCAAATTTCTATGAAATTGGAAGCTTCACTGGTGCAAAAATTATACAAATTCAATCACAACTTTTCAATCTGACGTTGCAAATATAAGATATCAAGAAAGGAAAATAAATTCAAGAAGAAGTATGATGTACAAGATGCAGAACTGAAGGCCATCATAAAGATTCATCTCCATCCTTCTTGAATTATTTTGCATCAGGAACACTTAACCTAATAAATTCACAAGGAATGCTTCGGTGTCAGAATTGCTAGACGAGAGGCCATCGATTGGAAAAATGTCTATATCTAGAGAATATAGTAAATGCACATGTTAGATTATATTGTAAATTATATCGATCTGTGGGTCATGACAAGAAATAATGTCGAGCATACTAGTTGTTGCAAGAAAAGAGAATCGACACATATTTGATGAAAAATGATGAATAGATGCAATTTGAGTAAGATCGAGTACAATACCCTCAACCAAGGGGAGGTGGTCCTTTTAAAGGCCAAGGACAAGGAGGAGGATTTGGTTGCGGAAGAGGCCAAATTATTTGTTATAATTGTGGGAAGCCGAGACATTTTGTCAGAGACTGCACTAATCCTACATCGATGTGTTCATATTGTAAAGCACTGGATTACATTGTCGAGGAGTACCCACAACTAATTGCTAAATGGAAGGATAGAAATAATGAAACTAGAACCAACTTCAAAATGTAAATCAAAATATTCAAAATATTTTTTTTGGACCTCGAGAACTTAATATTGTTGTCGTAACAAGAGGAGGTGTTGCGACCAGAGGAGTCCAATGAGCACCATGGGTAAATTTGAGAGTTTGGCGTGCGACACAAACGAAAGTGTTATTTGATGTACAACAAGAAAAAAAGGGTCTTCTTTGATTCACATGATGAGTTTGTTGACATAAAGCAGGTGTTGACATCTACTATTGTCCTAGTATTAGATGATGGACTAATCTTGGAAATTCATCAAAGGTTTGAACAGTTTCTCCAAACAAAGCCGACAGAGAAGGTAAGCAAGTTGAAGAATTTCTTCAAGATTTTTTTAGCGCTTATAGAAAATAAGGATGTTGTGGCAGAACTATCAGCTCTAGTCGAGGAAACTCAACCAAGTGTGCAACAAGACAACAAGTTAACCACATTGGTAAAAGACAGAAAACTAGTCGTGAGTTAAGAATGATTACCCAGATAGGTGACTATGATATGGATTTTATCATCCTAGATTTCGAATCATATGTTAATATTCTAACAAGAAAAACATGGGAAAGCATGGGGAATTCGAGACTAGTATGGTCTCCTGTTTAGTTGTGTTTATCCAACTAGTCAAAGGGATTTCGTATTGGTTGACAAACACGAGTTCCTCTCGAAGTGGAAGGACTCCAAACCTATGCATATTTTGAAGTCATAGATATTGTTGATGATACGAATCCTTATCCCACGCTTCTGGGGATCGACCGAGCTAGTGATAATCAAACAATCATCAATTTCAAAAGGAGGATATTATAAAGATACATAACTATGGGTGGTCCCTCCAATTGATCCTCTGGAAGGCCATAGATATGTCGAGAAAGTAAACATCGAAGGACAAGACAGATATATAGATAATATTTACAATATTTCATCTACAATGGATGACTACTTCAACCCTACAGTTGATGGTAAACTAAGTTGGTGAAGTATTAGTTCATGTTCATCGGGCTCAGGAGAAGTTCTGGAGAACTAACATAATCGACTACATGAAATATGAATGCAGAAGTGTGCAAGAATCATAAAATATTTGCGATGGGTAGGTATAGAGGTATGCGATCTACCTACATATAAAAGATTACCTAACTTAGATACATTTATTACAAAGTTTGAAGAAAAAGTATTGGGACCTCATTGTTTGCTAGCATTGGATGTTTCATTGAAACATACACCCGCCAAGTGGTGGGTTGCTCATAAGCAATCTATTTCAGAATGGAACCAATGTCGACAGTTGCTAGAAATCGGTTTTGGAAAAAATATGTCTTCTACTGGAAAACAATATACAGGATTAACGAATCTTGTTGAGCACATTGAAAATTTTTACGTGACATGGAAGACATCATCGTGACGGTAATGGGTTCATTAGTTCATACATACTTTGGACATGATACCGAGAAACTGGTATACATCGTTTGATCTATGACGAGAAACTGTAGAGTGGGAAGAGCTAGATACTAGTTTCACACATACATTTAGCTTTTCTGATGACATTCTGATGATTGATGCTTCTTTACAAGTTATCAGAACCAAGATTTTTGAAGACATTCATGTTTTGGTGTCAAGTTTCCCTCAAAGAAGTGCGACAGTTTAGAATTGGATGGAATGTTATAACATTACTGGAGAGCCCGATGATGATGATATACATGATATACATATTCCTGAATATGAGGGTAGTTGAGTAGTGGAGGGATCAATCTTATCAAATGACAAAATTTTGAAGCCCCTCATAACAAAGAAGGTGAATATTGGTTCTCTAGAAACCCGAAAATTTTCAATATTGGAGAGTATTAGGATGTTGAGATAGTAGGAAAGATTACAGACTTATTGCATAAATTCCAGGATATTTTTGTGGAAATTAATCCCAAGTTGTAAATCAATTACACTCACAAAATTACTAGTCAAACATGCAAAATTCCACAAAAAGGAGACTAAATATGGAGCATAACACAATCCTATATTGAATAAGTGTACATCAACCAACCTCATAAAGTAATAGGTTTTCCAAATATATAATTACATCGGATATTCGAAAGCATAAGGATTCTATTTGAATTGGACAAAAAGCAGGCTTAGTAAACTAGTCAAAATCCCCCATAGGTACATAAATCACTTTCCTAATCTGTCAAGATGTTCACGAATTGGATGAGTGAGTTGTACCAGCTGATAAATTATGGAAAGAGATCATATCCATGCTTTTGGATGGAAAAAAAGAAGAAGGATGCTTAAGGCAAAAAACAAGACAGTTACTCATAGACTAGCTTTTCCCTTCTGCCTTGAAACTACTAAAAGAAAGACAACTTTCAGAAAAAGAAGAACTACACTTTTTCTATTCTGGAATTACTACATAGTTGTCAGAACATTTCCCAGGATGTTTATAAATTTCTCCTTAAGCCATTTTTATCATTTGTTGACTTCTAGGTGCAAGTGGATGCCAACTAGCATAGTAAGGAATCTAGGAATAAGACAGAAATGATTAATTAATGTCAAATATGGGTAAATATGGGTTTGATTATTCTAAAACCCACCCTTAATCTTGAATTTATGTAAAATATCAAAAATATATAGGGCCTGGAAACAAGGCTTAGTCACCCTTTACATACTGCTTGTCCATACAACCAAGGAAAGATGCAAAAACCTAGTGGGAAAATCCTCCCTTAAACATGGGCACAAAACAAAATTTTTGGAAATCTTCTTTTGAATCACTCTTCACCACATGATCAACAATCCCCAATAGTAATTTGAGATTACTAAAAGTCTTTTCATAGAATAATTTGGTGAAGATGTTTTCTATTTGCTCTGAAGATGCGCAGTAAAGTAGAGCAATGGTACCATCATGCACAATCTCCCTGATATGGTGCATATGGATCTCGGTATGCTTAGTTCATTGCATTTGAACTAGATCAATAGAGATTCAAATGGTGCTTTGATTTTCATAATATATGACAATGGAAGTCTGATTCGATCCCACATTCTCCAAGTATCCCCTGCAACCACAAACATTGAGTTGCTGCATTCATAACTCCTCTATACTCTGCCTCTGTAGATGAGAGTGCTATGGCACTCTGCTTCTTACTTGACTAGATGATTGGTCCATCTAAAATAATGAACACAAATCCTGAAGTAGACTTTTGAAATGCGTTGTCAACTACCCATTCATTGTTAGTAAATCCAACTAGTTCTAAGTCATATTTTGTTGCATAAAAAATACCATGAGTTCTTGTTCCTTGAACAAAATTCAGAATTATTTTAGCTACTTTCCAATGGATTTCATGAATTTGATCCACGTGTCTAGAAGCCACACTAACTGCATAATATATGTCAGGTCGAGTATGTGTAAGATAAAGCAAACACCCAATCAACTGCCTATACAGTGTATTATTTACCATAGGAGAAGAACTTGCTGCTTCAAGCTTAACTCCAGAAAGGAATGGAGTCTTGCTTGTCTTGAAATCCTTCTTGTTGAAATTTTAGAGCATATATAAAGATACTTGGATTGATGAACTTTGACTCCATGTTGGGATTGAGAAATTTCGAGACCCAAGAATTGACTCAACTATCCCAAATCGGTTATATAAAAGGCATGGTTCATTGCATCCTTTAAGGAGGAAATCTATTTATTTGAACTTCCTTTTATCAATAGGTAATCCACATACAAAAAACTAATCATTGAAGAACCATGTATCATCTTTAAATATACATTCGTATCAGATTCGCATCGAACAAAATTCTGTGACAATAGAAAGCCATCAATCTTGGCATACCAAGCCCTGGGGGCTTGCTTTTATCCCATACAATGATTTATTTAACCTACACACTAAATATGGATTAGATACAAAACCTTATGATTGATTCATATAAATATATTCTTTCAGATATCCACGTAGAAATACACACTTCAAATCCATGTGATGCACCTCCCATTTCCTTGAAGCTACAACGGCCAAAGCTAGCCTTATAGAGTCCATCTTTTCCATTGATGAAAAGGTCTCATTGTAATCAATACCTTGAACTTGTGATTAGCCCTTAGCTACCAATATTGCCTTATTTTTCAAAGGTGATCCATCCGCAGCAAATTTTATTTATAAACCCACTTACACTTTACTAGCTTTCTCCCTGGGGGAAGATCAACTAGTTCCCATGTGTCATTCTTCTAGAGCGAGATGGATTTTACTTTCATGGATGTTTTCCATATTGGATAATCTGATGCATCTTCATATGTTTGAGGGTCATATTCAACCATCAAATATAACTTGTTAACAAAGAGTGTATCTTTCACACAATGGGCACTCTCAAATTGAGATTTAGTCCTCCTAATGTCACTAGGATTCCCAGCTAGTTCCCCAGCTGCATGAATGGTGCTTGCTGCCCATTTTGTATTGTAGGACTATTAGGATATGAAATTAAATCATAATTATAAGACATGTCAGAATCAGAAAAGTCATTAGTCTCTTCACTTACAATCAGTGGTTGTGGTGATGAAGAGGACTCTCCAACTTCCACTGCTGCTAAAGGCTCTTCTTCAAAATGAACACTCCTTTCAATGAAATACTTTTGAGTGATCAAGTTGATCACATTGCACTGTTTTGAATCTTTATAATACCCAACAAATAGGCACTCTTGGCTTTGGGGTTGCAAAGCCTTCCTCTTTTCAGTTGGAATTCTAGCCCAAGCATTTGAGCCAAAAATCTTGAAATGGGTCACATATGGCTTGTGCCCACTCCAAGCTTCGAAATGAGTGATTCCATCAAGTTTCTTATGTGTCACTCTGTTCTGGATATAGGATGCAAAATTTATAGCTTCAGCCCAAAACTTTGGTGGCAAAGTTTTAGACTCCATCATGCAAGTTTCCATCTCCTTGAGTGATCTATTCTTCCTCTCAACAACACCATTTTGCTGAGGTGTGTAAGGAATAGATAAATGTTGCATCTGGATACCTGCATCTTCACAATAATGGATGAAATCAGACTTAACATACTCTCCACCATTATCAAATCTAAAGATCTTGAGTTTCCTCCCACACTGGTTCTCAACCAATGCTCGAAAGACCTTGAAGAGGTCAAAAACTTCAGACTTATGCTTTAGGAAGTAGGCCCAACAATACCTGGAAAAGTCATCTATGAAGGTTAGTGCATATGTGGCTTGACTCATGGACATATGAGGGAATGGACTGACATATTCACTATGGTTTAACTCAAGGGGTGCAGAGGTTCTCTCATGAATAGCTCTCTCATACTTGTGCTCTAGGTGTTTTCCTAGGATACAACCTTGGCAGACTCCTTAGAAAACTTGATATTTGGTAACCCTATGACCATGTATTTATCACTCAAATATGGAAGATACTTGTAGTTAATATGGCCAAATTTCTCATCCCAAAGCTTTCTTGCCTCATTAGCATGAGTGAGAAGAGCTGAGGGGTTTGAGAAAGGTAGGAAATGGGAAAACTTGTATACCTTCGAACTGTGATCCACAACAAATTTTGTTATGCCTTTACCATTTGAAATCTCTATGATTTCAACTTCATTGGGAGAGAAGATGACTTTATTAGGAGACCCAGTGTGGGTCATTTGATACATTGGCAAGAGGTTAGCAGCAAGATCTGGGACATACAACACATCATTGAAGGAACCATGATCAAGATCAATCCTACCCTTCCCCAAACTATCAGTAACAGAGTCATCTCCCAAAACAATTTTTGGACCTTTCGAATCATCAAGAGAGGAGAAAGGCTCTCTTGTCGAAACCATGTGTCTAGAAACTCCAGAATCAGTGATGAAGGTGGATGGTCTTGAACTGTTGAAAACCAAGGCATGTACTCTCTCCTTGTCATCTAGATTTGATCCTCCTTCCCTCTTTCTTGCGCATTCAGGAAGGGAGATGTTGTTCTTCTCCAGGAGTTGGGTCAACATGTCAATTTTCTTTTTCATACAACATCTCTCAAGATGATAGCCCTTACTGCAGTATGCTCACTTGCTGATTTCACCTTTTTTCTTCTTCTTCTGGAAGTTATTCTTAGAGCCTGAGGGATCCTCTTGAGACTTTGACTTGTATCTCTTTTGTTTAGGTGGCTTCTTGGAATTCTTCTTGCCTTTTGAATCCACCCTTGAATCTCCAGCAACCAAAGCTTTGTATTGGAATGTTTGGTGGTGCCCATCATTACCAATTTATGAAGGATTCCATTAAATCAACGAGCTTAGGCATCTTCCAGGATCGTGTTGTCGATTTGGTGGCATGGAAGGTCAAAAAAAACACTGATTAGTTAGAAACAAGCTTCGAAAGTATGGTCAAAATTAGTTGCTCATCCTTCTTTTCGATTCCACACTATTTTAACTGCAGAATAAGGGCCTTACACTTGGAAAAGTTGAGTTGCAATGATTCGAAGCTGCTGGGACTTAATGAGATCATGTCATTCTCGATTTGATGTCCTATCATTTCATCTATCTTTCCAAAAATATCTTCAAGCTTCTCACAAACCTCATTTGGTGATGTCAATCCATCAAGATGGAAGACGATGTCTCTTGAAATGCTCAAGTACAAAAGACCATAGGCCTCGTCCCTCCTGTTGTGCCATTTAATTTTCTCTGTAGCTACATTGGGATATGCCCTAGTTTTCATGGTAACCATATAGAGGCCTTTGGCTCTCGACAAAATATCCATAATATCTTTCCATTTGAAAAAATTGAATGGAGTCAAGATGATCCTTTGAGATTGGTCCATATCTTAGAAACTATGCCCTTCAACCAACAAAATGCGCTCCCAGTTAGTGATGTTGAACCTGAAATAAAAATATGGAAGGAGAGAAATTGATCTATAAAGGATCTGATACCATGTGGAAATTAAGCCCAATCTATAAATCAATTACAGTCACAAAATTACTAGTCAAACATGCAAAATTCCACAAAAAGGAGATTGAATATGGAGCATAATACAATCTTGTATTGAATAAGTGTACATCAAAAAATATCATAAAGTAATAGGATGTCCAAATATATAGTTACATCAGAGATTCAAAAGAATAAGGATTCTATTCGAATTGGACAAAAAGCAGGCTTATTGAACTAATCAAAATCCACCATAGGTGCATAAATCACTTTCCTAATCTATCAAGATGCTCACGAATTGGTTGAGTGAGTTATACCAGATGATAAGTGATGGAAATAGATAATATCCATGCTTTTGGATGGAGAAAAAGAAGGAGGATGGTTAAGGAAAAAAATAAGAGAGTTACTTCTAGACTAGCTTTTCCCTTTTGCCTTAAAACTGCTAAAAGCAAGGCAACTTTCAGAAAAAGTAGAGCTGCACTTTTGCTATTCTGGAATTATTGCATAGTTGTCAGAATATTTCCTAGGATGTTTCTAAAGCGCTCCTTAAGCTAGTTTTAGCATTTGTTGACTTCTAGGTTCAAGTGGATGCCAACTAGCATAGTAATGAATCTAGGAATCTACGAATAAGACAAAAATGATTAATTAATGTCAAATATGGGTAACTATGTGTTTGATTATTCTAACACTTTTCCCTACCAAGTTCTCAAAAATGAATGGGATTGTTGGTGACCTAGGAGAAATGAAGATCTGCCTGAAGGCCGATGCAAAAGCTGTTAAGCAACGATCGTATAGACTAAATTCGAGATACAAGGAGAAGGTCAAGATAGATTTTGATAGAATTCTAGACGTAGGAATTACATAGCATGTTGACGAAGCTGGATGGATTATCCCTACAGTTGTTCAAGATAAGAAAACTGGTGAAATCTGTATCTATGTCGACCTATGGAAACTAAATGATGCCAAGTTCCTGCATGCTCCATTCCCTACACCGTTCACAAATTAAGTATTGGAGAGAGTAGGAGGATAAGAAGTGTACTCATTTACTAAAGGATTCTATGGGTATCATTATATAAGAATTGCAAAGGAATATTGGTACAATACAACCTTTGTGACCGAGTGGGGATGCTTTCAATACATGGTAATTCCTTTTGGACTCAAGAATGCCCTTGCTATTTTTTTCTAGAATAGTAGTAGTTGCTTTTAAAAATTTCATCCATAAATTTCTGGAAGTATACTATGATGATTGGAAGGTATATGGTCTAGTTAAAAATCATATTGAGAATCTTAGAATTATGCTCAACTGGTGTAGACAGTTCCATATTTCTCTTAATTTGAAGAAGTGTATTTTTTGTGCTCCTTTGGTATCTTACCCTGCCAAAATTGCAATTATTGTTGACCTATCCCCACCCACATCAGTTTAATAGTTGAGAAATACCTTGGGACATACGTGATACTACAAAAATTTTATCCGAGGTTATGTCGAGACCATGGCTCCAATGGAGAAATTGTTGAAGAAAGATGTTAAATTCCAATGGAATGAGTGGTGTTAAAAGAGTCTAGATGTTATCAAAGAAAATATGTTCTCAACTCCTATACTGGTATTTCCAGAATTGGAAAAAAAATCATGTACATGTCGACGCATCTTCTGTCGCACTCATCGATGTATTTGCACAACTAGGTGAGGGTTCTCTTTATCACCCCATTGCATTTTCTAGTAGAAAACTATCGACGATAAAAATGAACTATACCACGACTGAGAGGGAGGGACTTGCTATGGTATATGCTCTCCAGAAGTTTCGACATTATTTGTTTGGAGGTCATTTCAAGATGTTTACAGACCATGCTGCATTAAAGTACTTGGTCAATAACCTAGTGTTGGGAGAGAAGTATTGTCGATGGATTCTCCTATTCCAATAATTTGATTTTGAAATTATTGTCAAGACAGGCCGAATGAATTCAGGACCTAACCATATATCGAGGTTAGAAAGTGGAGAAGAGCTTAATAGTCTTGACAATAGTCTTAGCGATGCATAGTTGTTTGTAGTCAAAATGATTAATGATCACTACAAAGATATTGTACACCTCTTGACTACAGGATATGCACCAATATGATTCAATACAACATAGAAGAAGCAATTAGTTGTAAAAGATGTAGATTTCCAGTTGATTGTTGGGAAATTATATAAGATGGGACCATATGAAATACTTCATTGATGTGTCTTAGAAGATGAACGAATGATGGTGTTGAATGAATCACATGTTGGTGTCATAGGAGGCCACTATGCAGCAAAAGCAAAAGTGAGAAAGATTTTACAAGAAGAATTATGATGGCGTACTCTGCATGCATATGCTAGAGACTATTCTCGTAGATGTGATAGTTGTCAACAAAATGGAAAATCATCACGAGGAGATGAAATATCACTCGTACCACAAGTAACTTTACAGGAATTTGATAAATGGGTTGTTCACTTTGTGGGTCCCATTAACCCACTAGGAAAATGAAGGGGTGCGGGATATATAATGATTGCGATAGACTACTTAACCAGGGGGGACGAAGCATCACTGGCCGAAGATTATACTGCTATGACTGGTGCAATATTTTTATTAGACCATGTCGCAACCAAATTTGGATGCCCAAAAATTTTGATAACTGACCAAGGTACACATTTTGTGAATCAACAAATTGAAAAATTAACTAAATTTTTTTAGATTCAACATTAAAAGACAACACCATATCACCCGCAAGAAAATGTCCTTGTTAAAAGGTTTAATAATATCTTAGAGAATGCATTGACTAAAATATGAAATGTTCATAGGGATGATTGGGGTCACAAGATACCTGTAGTATTATGGGATTATTGCACCACATTTTAAAGGTTGGCAGGATAAACTCCATTCATATTGGTTTATGGACAAGGGGTTGTAATGCCACTAGAATATATCATACCTAGTCTCGGAATAGTTGTGATTGTTGAGATGGCATGTGTTGGCACAGTAGAAGAAATATTGTCACAGCTGGTACAGTTGGAATAAGATTGCTTCATCGTAGGATATCATCAGCATGTCGAGAAGGAACGATTAAAGGCTTAGCATGACCACCATATTAAGCACAAGTTATTTCATATAGGTGATTTTGTCCTCCTATATGACAGTAAATTTTTGAAGCAACCTAGAAAGCTCTGAATGCACTAGTTGGGATCATATGTTATCATTCGAATTACTGATGGAGGTGCGGTCCAGTTACAAAAAAATGATGGTATACCCTTCAACAAGTTGGCGAATGGAAGTTGGTTGAAGCCTTATTAGGATATCCATTAGGGGAATTTTGAGGTAAAAAATGAGCCTCAAAACAAAAAATGTACTTGCAAAAACAACTTTATAAGAACCAATCAGATTCTAGAGAATTACATCGTCCCTTATAGTTGAGGTGGTATAGCTTGAGTTAAAGTTGTTTACTTGTCAAATTCTAACTAGTGGGTAAAAACTCATAGTTAATCATGCTCATAATGGAAAAAGTACTAAACCCTTACTTTTAAATATAATACATATATACTTAATACACTCATTTAAAAGTACTTTTACTTTTAAGTATAAAAATATATTTTTAATCAAAAGTCAAACTAAATTCAAATTCAAATCTTCACAACGTACTATTTTAGATATAGTGAATATAAATTAGGGTAAATATATAAGTTTATAAGATATGGTGAATATAAATTATGATAAATATATAAGTTTATTTATTATAAGATAAATGTTTATCATATTACCAATGCAATTAGAATATTACGTACCTTAACATATTAATTTTTTTGTGAATTCAGAAGCTAATCTATTGAAGTAAAATAGTGTTATAGATAAAAGTACAAAACTATGAATCTATCCTCCAAATAGGAAGAGACAAAAAGAAGAGACCAGTTTGCTTAAATAGGGAAATCAAACTGTAATAGTAAAAACGATCCTCCCTTTGAGAGGGAAAACAGATCTTAACAAAATATTTATTATAATGATTACAAAAAAAACTTCAGGAAGAGCCTAGTAGTCATGGACTTGGGTGGCCACAGTCGCAAAAACTTGAAAAAAAGAGGAAAAATTGAAACATAAAATGTGTCCTAAAATTTTGTGTAGGGCTCCTCGATGATAGGAGTCCTAAAACCAGTACTTAGCTTCTTGTGATGACGGTCGCCCTTGTTGTTGTGGTCCTCTTCCTTATCGTCGATGTCCTCTTCATCACTGCCAGACTCATCTTCATTGCTGGAATTCATGTTGTTGCTCAAGGCATCCTCGGTGTTGGTGTTGGATCGCTTGACCGGAAGAGGTTCTCTCTTCCTGTAGATTGCCACGTTGGAAGAGAATTGCCAACACTAGTGCTGACAAATCATCACTGAGGTGGGGGTGGAGGGAGAACAACGTGTATGGGTGTCGTGGGAAGGTTAGCAGGAGGGATGGCATTTTGGGAGGCGAAAGGAGAAGGAGGAATAGATGGGGTAGGAAGACCAGAGGCAACCAGATTGACTTCGGGAATAGGGGCTGAAACTTGAAGGGTGGAGGCACGGAGGATGAGACGAACCAACAAATTTTTCACAACCCAGTAATTCCTTCAATGCTCTGTGGTTTGATTGGCATCCGAAAGGGAGACGGTAAGCTCATCCTCCCAGTCATCAACCAAAAGATGCACAGGAGCTGGAATTTCCAGGTCATATCCATCATAGTTGGCTTGGGAATTGAAGGGGATAACATGCTGGTTGGCTGCACCCCTGTGAGCTCATCCCTTCCTGGGCATTCCCCTTTTCCTAGGTGGAAGATACAGACCGTGGGCAGGTGAACAGGAAGCGGGGTGGTTGCAGGAGACTGCACCAGGGAAGCAACAATGGGAAGCTGATGGAGAGGAACATGAGCAAGCAGGAAGGAGAATGTATGGCTTCCTGTGGAATTAATGCAGCAGTGCAAAACCACATGCCCATTAATACAAACCATCATCGCGATGGCGTCGTCATACCATGCCTCTCCTGCTAGAAGGACACGTTCGTTGGAGGAGTTAAGGAGCATCATCATTGGTGAGAGAGGTGATCGGTGCATGGAGTGCAACAACATGGCGTCTAGGAGATGATGATGAGGCACAATTATGTGCCCCGCCAACTAAGCCTTGTGTGCTGGAAGGCCCTGTGTCAACCGCATCTAGGGACCTTAACATATTAATTAATGTGAATAAGATCTTAAATTCCTTTTCACATGAGATATTATATGGTAGTATAATATTACATGTTGACTTTTGAACTTAATGATGATGATGATGGTGGTTAACGACCCCTGAGACCAAACTTTGGCCTATCGAACCTAAAGAAACTTGTATTCCTTAACCCATCAAAACTTTTAACATAAAATATTTCTTTGTAATATTATAATTTTTTTAAATTAATATGATTTAGTAATATAAAATTGTAATATATTTTTAATTATGTATATATATATATATATATATATATATATATAGTGATATGATAAATTTATTATGACATATATTATTTTATTTTATAATAAATATATTAAAGGCGATGCTAGATTTTATTAATGAATATAGATTAGAATTTTGTATTAAATATCTAAATATATTTTAAAATAAATAATTATTAATTTGAATTATTTTATATACATATAATTTCGAATTTATTTACAAAAGTTTAATTTGGGCGTACAATAGAAAATCCTAAAGTATTTTATTTGATGAGTACTTTATTTTTGTACATTTATGTTTTTAAAAGTACTCATGTTTCTAGTCATCAAATAAGTTTTTTTATTAATTGCGCCGAGAGGTGCTCTACAGCCCAGTATGGGGGAGATCTTGTAACGTTACATAACGTTATGTAACATTATTTTTATTAATAAAAAATAAAAATTGTAATTATAGGCCAAAATAAATGCGGTCCATAAAAACAACCTAATATGGGGAAGATGTTGTAATCTTCCTACCTAACAAAACAATAAAAAAGTAAAAATTTAATTATCGCAAAAACAAATGTGGGTGAGAAGAAAAACACAATATGGGGGAGATATTGTAATGTTCATGCTTAACAAAATAATAAAAATAAAAATTGAATTATCCTCAAAAAAATATTGCCCTTGCACATGGTTTTAAAACCATGTGCAAGGCCTTCTAAACAACCCATGGTTTTATTGTACATGTTTTAGGAGGGCCTTGCACATGGTTTTAAAACCATGTACAATGCCTCCTAAACAACCCATGGTTTTATTGTACATGGTTTAGGAGGGCCTTGCAAATTGTTTTAAGACTATGTGCAAGGCCTCCTAAATAACCTATGGTTGTAGGAGGGCCTTGCATATGGTTTTAAGACCATGTATGGGGAAATGTTGTAATGTTCGTTCCTAACAAAATAAAAAATAATAAAAAATATTATATGTTGGCCATAAATAACATTAAATATTAATAATAAAAATATTATATGTGGACCTTAAATAAAAAGATGTGTCTTTTGGTTTGAATCAAATCAATGGCTATATATAGGAGACACCAAAGTTGATAGTTCATTGAGTGTAATACCTAAGAACATGTTTGCACCTTGAGAGATTTGATCTCTCTTGACGCTTGATAGAGCCTAGGATTTGGATCTACACTGGTTTTAATTGTTCACATATTTTCACTTCAACTTAACCATAGCTACATGAGTTGTAGTGCAAGAGGTGAATTGTAAATATACCTTTCCCACAAAATGGAAAACTCACAATATTTTATTATATCTCTTATGAGGCCCATTTTAGACCTCAAAAGTATCCTAATGCGTAATTCGCTCGACTGAAAAGATAGTGTCTGGAAACAAATTTATTGCGCCAAGAGGCACTCTCCAGCCCAGTATGGAGGAGATGTTGTCACATTTGTACGTGACACTTTACTAAAATAATAATAGATTTTATACCCAACATGTCGGCCTACACAAAATTAAAATTAAAAGTTATGTTGTTTCCATTTTAAATATCTTATCATTTGTATAAATAAAACAAAGGATATTAATATGAAATAAATAAATGATAATATTGATATGAAATAAATAAATTAAAAAGGAAAAAATAAATAAATACAATTTTTTTGCCCAACTAGTCGTGCAAATTACTTGCCCAACTACTAGTGCAAATGATTTTATCTTTTAAACAAAGTTTAATTGATTGTGGTTTGCATGGTGGTTTTAGAGAAACCATGGGCTGCTTTGGATGTTGAAAATATATAAATGTTTGATTATACCATTAGTTTAATTGATGGTGGTTTTCCAAAAGCCATGGGCTGCCTTGGGTGTTGAAATTATATAAATGCAAAGTCAAATCCTCATTAAAATCATATTTTATATTTTCATCCAAAGGCACATATATTAATAAATAAATAAATAAGACAATACATAATAAAAAAGGCAACAAATAAACCTCTCCTGAGGTATTGCACTGAAAAAAAATTGTAAGAGAGGTTCGCACCTCGAAATATTGATCCCTCTCAGCTCTTGATAGAGCCTAGAATTTGGATCTAGGCTGGTTGTATATACAGTTTTTGTCTCAAGTTTACAATTCTGTCCCAAACTATATATCTGTTGCACACCAAAAATGTTTCCGTAGACTATACTTATGTTGCAAGTTACAATTGGAGTGCAGTTAAGTTGAAGTAACAGGATATTTTAGCAGCATGTTTTTTTTTCACATCTATCAATAGTTCATAATAAATACCTAATTTTATGGTTAGTGAATTTATGGATTGATTGGCAGTTTATTGGAATGATGGGAAAGATTTCCTCCATGTGAGAGAATTAGTCACCACCTTTTCCATTTATTGCAAACCCACGTGAGTGAAAAAATTCCTGCATCCAGAAACCTATTTCATCTTCGCACAGAAGTTTGTTGATTCATTTTGCATCCAACTGAGAAATTTCTTAAGCCAAGCTATATGTCTGCAAACTCTTTGAAGTTGAATCCATATATGTTTACAATGGAAATCCCCGTGTGGAGGACCAACACCATTCAAGGGTCCGACATGGAATTTCCTCGTGGCATACCCATTATTGAGGAAGATCCCGAAATTGTGTCGCAACTGGTGTTGGTCAATTTGCCAAGAAGAAAGTGAACCACTGGCCACAACGTCGCTCCTCAACAAAGATTTAGAGCTACGCACGATGTTGAAGCATTAGGATTTGGATCGGAGACAATGTTACCTGGATACATTGGCCCAAGGAAAGATGATGATCCTCATGTAGCTATTCACAAGAATGCTAAGTATCTGTTGGTAAATCCAACCATCCCAAAATTCATCCATGTTATCGCAAATATTCTACCAAATATGAAGAAGTCTTGATTTGTGGACTATGATATGCAGAAGTTTCCTGAGATGAACATGTGCTGGTAGAAGGAGGACCTATTTAACTAGTTCCAATGGAGTGGGCATGAGGATTGGAGAAGTAAGTAATAATGTCGTTAATGCACATGCCCCATTTTGGTCACGGTGGAATTCAATACATGCGTCAAACAATTGTTGGTTTCCTTCCATGGAGGCTGCCTCTGGTTGGATCGACACATTTCAATGGACTTTGACCTGATTACTTCAATCACTGGGATTCTTCTTGCAAGGGTTGACCCAACACCGTTCTTTGTTGAAAAGGAGTGGGACCTGATCCTAGTCAACCATATGAAGGAGAAATACAACCTTATAAGAGATAAGAGGGAATTTTCTATTTTGTCTATCAATGACACAACTATTCAGTTCACAACGAAAATACTATCCAACAAGATGCTCAAAAATATGTGACGGAACCAGTGTACTACTGGTATCGTTGTTGTATTAGAGAACTGTGTTGCGGGCATGTAGATGAATTAGTCGACCTATCTGTTTAATGAATTATTAGCGGATTCCATTGAACCTTAAGAGAAAGGTAATCCCTTTAAACCTATTCATGGCTATTGATTATGATATCTTTTGTTGCATGGGATGAGCCGAAAGACTACCAGAGGATCGACATGCCTCTTCCATGTCAGGGGGCATGTTACCAGAACCTGTGGTACGAGATTAAAAAACCATGCTAACAGACTAAAAATAACATTTAGTTTTATTTAAATGTTGATGCACTAAGGCATCACATTGAAAATGAATCATAGATTGCTGCAGATACTGTCCAACGGTACCAAAATATCATCATATTTTATGTTGGGGTTCACCACATCTATTTGAAACTGTGACAAGACCCCACGCATCATTTGTTGACAACTGAGTTTTAGTTGACCAAAGAAGACATTGAGATGATCATTTGGGACTGGCTCAAAGAATGGAGACAACCTGCCATTGATGACCAACTATCCACTGAAACTAACATGCGATAGAAAAGAACGTCAGGAACTAAATGAGGATATCACGAGGAAGAATAAATATCGCATATCCCTCTATTATAGCAATGAAGAATCCAGTATGACCATGATGGATCCGAAACTGGGTGACAAGAGGAAAAGATCTAAAAAAATCCAAGAAAAATCGTAAGAAAAGGAAGGACTATAAAACCTCTTTAGATTGTGGCCTTATTGATGATTATTATAATATCATTGATAATAAAATGGTGGAACTAGCTAATGAAAGTCACAAGAAGATCGATGAGAGGAATACCAATTTGGTTGGAGGCATCAGTGATTTACCGCAGACTCTCTGTGTCATGGTAAAAGAAGTCAGAGTAGTGGCCAACCGAGACTTATTCTAGTTCGAGTTGCAAGAATCTGGTCCTTCTGAGGATCGACCTATTGAAGTACCATCACCATGACAACACAGAAAGATTCAAGTGTATCCTAAGGAACTTGATTTAGGCACACCAAAGCATAATGCCATGATCAAGGACAATGGTCACAAGTGTCGAATTTTCTATGATCCCTATGATTTTATTGCATAAAATTAAGCAGGATACAATAGATGAGATCAATTTGAGAGAGCATGTGATTGTTGAAATACTAAAACATTCAAAGAATACCATTGCATATCTCAAGAAAAAAGTGTAGGAGACAAAGCAGAAAGTAGAGACATGGCAGTAGGACAGGAAAATATTGGAGCATGTTGTCACCCTCACATGCCATGAATTATCAGAAGACAATTGCATCTAAAATTCTCTCGGAGGCTCAATTTATTCGGCTTGGGGAAGTAGCTTCCACCCTTCTCCAATGAATTACAAAGGTAGAAGTAAAATTGGCTCTTGGTACACCCCCTAAGGTAATGGAAAACAAAAAAATACAGTAACTAAGAATGTCCAAAAGATTTAGGAGGTCAAGGAACTTTGTGCCAAAGCATATGCATAGGTTTCTCATTCTTTGGAAGCCTTGATGGACAATGGGGAATTGGAGTAAGTCACAAAGTAGCTTCATACCATAGAGGAAAATATGACTATGCTAAAAAATTCATTGAGTTTAAGTTGTTGTCGGTTGAGAAAATGAGCAAGTATACCGACTTGAAAACATTGCAACAACATGTTTCCAAACTCGAACACAAAAACAACGACGAATAGAATGTGTCACAAAGCTCCATGATGAAGCAAAACAAGTTACTGGGACCATCCATCTAGTCCAAGAGCAGGTGCTAGGAGCGATAAAGCTTGAAACTTTGAAACATACCAGTTATGAACTTGTGGAAAAATTGAGAAAGCTAAAGAAGATGTGCAAAGACAAGCAAAATGTTAATTTTTTATTGTAACTCAGTAGGTCCTTCACCGTTTTTGTAATGTCTTGGTGGGGACATAGTTTGTTTTTTGTATTTTCCTAAGTTCACTTTATATTATAAAAAGTGACTTTATATTAATAAAGTGAAAGTGACTTTATTAAATAAAGTGAATGTCATTAAATGATTAAAGTGACATTTAATGTGCATTTAATAAAGACCCTTAGATCTAATTTAATCTTGACCCTTGAAATAAAGTTAGGGTTAGGGTTTTAATTAGTTAGGGTTTCTAAAGGAGATTTCACCTATTTAATAAAGCTTTGGGGAAAAGACAAAGCACATCCAAGGGAGAGAGAAAAGGGTTCACACATGGGAAGAAGAAAGGAGCATTCTCACACGTGAGAAGAAGAGAGACATTTTCAGCAAGAGGAAAAGAGAGATGAGCTAGGGCACAAAAATTAAGAGGGTTTTGTTTTGCTGCTGCACAGAAATCAAGGAGGACCGTACAAGGCCATACAGTACGGACTGTACGGACATGAGTACACATTTATTGCTGTTCTGAAAGTGCTGTACCTTGATGCACAGAAATTGAGGAGGCTGCCGTACAGATTGATGAAGTTTTCCAGCACATAAATCAAGGTATTTTTTATGGCATATTTTCCAAGACAATTTGCAAGCTAAGAGGGGCTGTACAGCAGTATTTGGCTGGTATTTTATTTCTGTTTCTTAAGGCACATTTCCCAATGTATTTTTCAGACAGTTCTAGTTTGACATCTCTGCTGAAAATGATCTTCTCTCATAAATAAAATTTCTCTCTGGGTTTTACCTCACAGAGGTGAGGGTTTTTCCCTGGGCTTGGCCCTAAATTTCTTATTGTTCTGATGTGTATTTTTATCTTCAGCCAGATTCATTTGGGTGCATGCATGAGTGTTTAAGTTCAAAGTTATCTGTGGATTTATTAGTCTGAAATAAATCATAACTCTGATGAACATAAATCTAGTTTGCATGTAAACTGTTTGACTAAATATCACAATGAGAAGTTGATCTGTTTTAGTCATATTTTCAACACAAAAGAAATGATGAAAATATGTTAGGATTATCAGAATAAAATCGATGCGACAAATATCTCTAGATGAAGTGGATTGGGACGAGACACAAGTGAGTGTTGGGGGCCTGTTGTCCCTAGGAAAGGGCATACCAGTTTTGGTAGGAAGTGTAAAGAATCTAGTCGTAAGGAGAGAAAGCCCGCGATGGAAAAAGAGAGAGTAAGTCGAATCTGGGAATTCGACTCATTTTTGAGGAAACAAGAAATGTAAGAGTGAGTTAAGTTAGACTAGTAGTCTATTTTAGGAATGGGTGTGAATGTAATCTGGGCCGATAAATCCTCTATTTTGTGGGAATATAATAAACCCACTTCATAACTTAGGATAAAATACTTTAATAATTTTTTACTAAATTCCTACCTACTAGCCTAGATAGTTTCCATCTACTTGCACCACATGGTTAACACTTGCCATACATACCCCATGAGCGCTTTAATCTCGATTCTATTTTTATCCTGTCTACTTTATTGAGTGCCAGAATTAGTAATTGCGCCTTCTTGCAGATTATGTCTTTATTCTGCTTTGTTCCATCTTTTCTATGGATAAGGTAAAGCTATTGAACTAGGAAAGAGGCTACCTTTTCTTTCCAACCCATCCTCCATGATTTTCTCTCCATATTCTAGGATTAGCATGTTTTCCCATCATTCATGAAAACTCACTCATGCTTTAGCTATTTCATGATGTCATTGACTGATTTGGGAAATGATTTAGCCACCTATGGGGGTTTATCATATTTGGTAAGTCTGATTTATGATCTAGCATGAGTTGTCTTCCACCAGTTCAATTTTCCTTTATAAGGATGTATTAGTATTGTAATAATCAATCAATTCATTATCGGTTCATCATCAACTCCGTTGATCAATAATACTTGGAAATATATTAGATCACTTCTCTTGTACTCAATCTGTTATTCTTCTCTCTATTCTTCTTGTGCATACTTGTGAGAATTATCTTAGTAACAAGACCTACCTCATGTGCTTCTTCTTTGCATCAAGGCTCTTTCTCTAATGGTATCATATATGCAATTTCTACATGGTATCATAGCGCAAGTTTGTTCAAGTTCAATAGAGTTGAGGAGCTATATGTTCTCTCTATCAAAGCGCATCCAATCTCCTATTCCTCTTCGAAGAAGAGCTTGTTTTTAAGCTTACAATATTTTCTCCTAGTTTTATTTGTACATGTTATACATATTATCTTCTTAAGCACATCAACATCTTAGTATGCATTCTTCTTCATCTACGATCCTCACTCCCTTCAACTATCACGAATGGAAATCCAAAATTAGCATTCTATTGCGTAGTAAGGGACTCTATAGAATTTCTATGGCTTTATAAAATGAACCAAATTATGTTGTTGAGAAAGGTAAGTGGCATAATAGGTTGGATGAAGCATATGGATTGCTTTGCCTCTTTATATCCACTGGTCTAATCTTTCATCTAGATGGTTTGACCATTCTAAACCAAGTATGGACCAAAATTGGGTCTCTCTTTGGAGTTCAAGAAGATATAAGAGTACATCAGTTGGAGAATGAGTTATTCTCATTGATTCCAAGCCATCTTGATTCTATTGATGGTTTCTTCACCAAATTCAACTCACTCGTTCTATTTCTCAAGCAATATCTGATTTTAAAAAAGGAATATCAATTGATTCTTTCCATTTGATCAAAATTGAGTCCAAAATATTTAGTTTTTGTGTCTACTTTTCATGCTACCATGCTTGCTATTTCTAATTGGAAAATGTCTTCTTTGAGTACATTCTTTGATTCACTAACAAAGGAGAAAGATAAATTCATCCAGATGGGTTCTCTTATATATTCCAAGGGAAAGGATCATTCTCTCATTGTTAAAGGAATCAAGGATACCAAATCCAAAGAGAAGCAAATTGTGAAAGAGAAAAAGTCAAAGTCAGATTTTGAAGATGAAAGTTTGAAGCCCACTGATGAAGGTTCAATGAATAAATTCAAGAAGAAAGGAAGTACATCCAAGTGTTCTTATTGAAACAAGGGATTTCATCATGAGAAAAAATGTTTCAATAAGAATATGGACATCATGTCTCAGCTTCTTGAGAAGCACAAAATCAAAGTTCTAGATGAGCTGTAGAAGCCCGTTGATTCTTCAGAACACTATAATACTAGTGTGCAGTTACAAAAAGATATAAACTATGCCTTGAGTACCATAGTTAAATCATTTCCTCACATATTTGATATATATTTACTTTCTTATATATCTGAATTAGAAATATCAGTTTCTTTCTTTTATAATCAACCTATCAGTCTCCTAGATTCATCTCTCAATAATTGTGATGTTTCACTAGATACTGAATTGTATTTAAGCAACTCTTTCTCACTCCATATTTCTGATTTAGAATCATGTTTGTAGGATGATATGCATGTCATGACACCATTCATACCACCATCCATACCATCTACCACACCTATGAATACTCCTAAGACTAAACAAACTGCAAGCTCACTAATTGATTCCTCATTGGTTTCTTATGCAGTGTTACTTATATCAACAGTTTCAAGTCTTGCCTATTTTTTACTGGTTGGTTATATATAACCTTATTCATCATTGGACTTATCTTACTCATGTGTGGGTCTATTCTAAACACATATGGTTTAGATCTTAAGTCCATCCATCATTCATATTTTTACACTCATAAGTTTTCCCTAGTTGCTCATACTTTTTCTAGACTAGCCCTATAACCTCATGGAGACACTGAATCCTTTGTCTTTTTTGTTCCATATGATAATATTTCTGATATATCATATTATTTTCAACCTCATATTAGATTTGGATACTTTGCTACATCAGATTGGAAGAATGATATGTGATCCACAACACAATTTTGCAGCTATACAAGGAACTGATTGTCTTAATATTACGGTACTCTTTGGGAAGGCGTATGCACATAACTCTTTTCCATTTTAAATTGTGTTTGCATATCGGAGTTTGTTAGTAGCAAGAAGCATTCAGATAATGCTCCTACTTCATCAGATGATGAGATACAAGGAGTCCCTTAGCATATTCTACACTCTAGCGCATGATCATGAAGTTCATGATTTCTTCATAAACGTATTTCACTAGAAGCAGTTCATTCAACTAATTAAAGTGAAGATAAAGACATATTGAAGGCATATTTCAAATTTTTTTCCTTGTCCTTTGTCGAGGGAGGATTTTTCCCATGTGGCTTTGTCTATTTCCTTAGCTTTTCTGGACATGAATAATTGTAAAGTGTGACTATAGCCTTGTTGCTGGGACCTATATACACCTATATGCACCATATGCATCTGATTATTTCAGATATAAAAATCATAAAGTCGGACTTAAAGGGGGGCATGGGAATATAATAAACCCACTTCATAACTTAGGATAAAATATATTAATAATTTGTTATTAAATTCCTACCTACTAGCCTAGATAGTTGGCATCCACTTGCACCACATGGTTAACACTTGCCATATACATCCCAGGAGCACTTTAATCCTGATTCTAGTTTGATCATGTCCACTTTATTGACTTTCAGAATTAGTAACTATGCCTTCGTGCAGATTCTGTCTTTATTCTTCTTTATTTCAACTTTTCAGTGGATAAGGCAAAGCTAGTCAACTAGGAAACTACTATCTTTTGTTTCCAACCCATCCTCCATTATTTTCTCTCCATAATCCAAGATTAGCATTTTTTCCATCATTCATGACAACTCACTCATGCTTTAGCTAATTCATGAGGTCATTGACTGATTTGGGAAGTGCTTTAGACAACTATAAGGATTTATCATATTTAGTAAGTCTGATTTATGAGCTAGCATGAGTTGTCTTCCATACAATTTCCTTTAAAAGTATGCATTACTATTATAATAATCGATCAATTCATTATTGATTTTGTTAGTAATCACCTCAACTTTCATGTAACTTCATTTAAAAAAATTGAACGAGATCCTGTCATTGCTTATGTTTTCACCTTGATGAGTATGGCATATTTGATTATTTCCCTTCCTAAATATCATTTAGGAAACATTTATTTTTATATAAAATCATTATATTAATATTATTTTGGTTTTATATTTTAAATTAAAGGTTTCTCTCACCTCCCACTCACACTCCACTCATTATCTTTCATCACTCTTACTTACCTCACCTTATTTCTCACTTTTACTCCATGTAACTCTACTTCCACCTACCACTCCATCTCACCATTCCACTTTCACCCACTACCCCACTCATTATCTCACCTTTCATCTCACCTTCTACTCACACTTCACTTCTAAGTTATTATTAAGTCATATCATCTTTGCACAAGTCTTATGATTAAATGCATTCAAATCCACATATAAGGGTTGTGTAAAGGTGTCGAACGCTTATGTGTTAAGAGAAACAAATGTGAAGTATTCGAAGAAATTGACGGGTGTCAAATATGCCTAATACAAAGTGATAAATCGCCAAATTTCAAATTGCTCTCAGGGATGTTGAAAGGATTTGAGCACTACAAGTGCCCACATGAAGAATGATCGTGCACTAAGGGTTGTGAAAAACAATTAGACAATGCACCAATTCACTATCTTGTTCTTTCCAAACAGGGCTTGTCCTCCATAAATCCTCTGCATATATTTCAGAAGTTGCAAATGCATAAATGATCGTTGAATGGCCTGGGCGTCCAGCAAGGGTTTGAAAACAAGTATTTTGGGTGTCCAAATGCTTATTTCAAAAGGAAAGTCAAGAATTTAAGGATCACCACATTCAGAGCACCCAACATGTGTAAGATGACAATCTATAACAGAACATCAAATGACTCTTTATGTTTTTCTGCAAAATGAAACATACCTTTTAAAAGAATTAAGATCGATGTAAACTATTACTAAGTACAATTACCACCCAATCTTGCATAACAATCCAAGATTAAGCAGTAATATACTTTCACAGTCGAAATGGAAAAATCAGTCACGATTTTGATTACAAAAACAAGAAATATTGTCAACAATTATGGATTTGCAAAAATTTCAGATATACCAATAAATAGAAGACATTCATCTACAAACACATCCAGAAACTATTACCAAGTACAATTACCACCCAATCTCCCATAACAATTCAAGATTAAGCAGTAATATACTTTCACAATCGAAATGGAAAAATCAGTCACGATTTTGATTAAAAAACAAGAAATATTGTCAACAATTATGGATTTGCATAAAATTCAGATATACCAATAAATAGAAGACATTCATCTACAAACACATCCAGAACTTATGAAAAAAATAGGTATGTATTATATTTCAAAAGCATACACCAAATCCAAAAATACCAACCCCTTTCTAAGCTCCGTCATCCTCTTTATAAATTAGAGTGATGAGTTACAATCACCGAAGGTATGGGAAGATGATCACAAACATAGGATCACTACAATAAAACGTAACAATTGTTCTTACATTTTAATAAAAAATAGATGTCACAATCATATCAAAATCCATCTCAATCGCATCAATAAAGAATAACCCCATCATCAACATCAATTACTGTATTGTTGTCATGCAAATAGGATTGATTGTGTCTCACCTAAGAGAGGAAGCTAGCTTCCTTATTACCTGCAATACTTCCTATCTGAACTTTATTGCGTTCAGGTTGTGACCCCAATGAATGAGATAAATCATGTCCAAGCTTGGGAGTTTCAAGTACAAATATTTCCTTTTTTACTTGACCCTCCTCTAAAGATAGGCCAACATGCCGCAATTTGAATTCTTGAATGCCTAAGTCACCAGGATCAACATAACCATCTTGACATTTTAAATCTAAATATGCCAACTTACCAAGGAGATTACAGTTTCCCTTTTCCTTTGTTTATCCTGAATCAAGAGGAACTGCAGAATTACCATGATAACCATGCATGTTGTTTTCCATAGAAACAAATTAGTATTCAGAGTGGTCAAAACTCAAAGCATCAAGAACCTTCTCCTCTGAATCACTATTATCCAAATTCGAATTGTGTGTGATTAAAAAATCTTGTCCTATATTTTGGAGTTTATGTTCTTGACCTAAATACCATGCATACTTTATATTGCAAACGACATCCTTTGAACTCTTATACTGGTTATTACCCTCATTAATTGAATGATCTAATTTACCAGTTGAATCATTTAAAACAAAGTCTTGAAGACTAGTTAATTTTTGCAATGCTCTAGTCACTTGCATTTTTTCCAAAGTCTTTTCTAAGATGTCAAACAGAGTTTTTCCTGAACCCACAACTTTAGAACATTGAACGTTATCACCATCTTGTTGATGGATATGACTCTCTAGAAGAGAAGACTTTGTCTTGGGAATAGGATGTTCTTCTTCCTTAACCTCAAGATTTGATGAGTCCAAATACTTATGAGCTTGGTCATTTGGGGTGGTATGAGGGAAAGGAGAAGATACAGAATTATTTTGACTAAGGGGTGCATTACCAAGGGCAGACACATAAATTTGAGGTGCAGATGAAATATCAACTTGACATAAATACTGGGAGAAATCCGATAGGGCATGACACCAATGTGCATAGGAGTTTTGAAAAAATCATTACGGCAAAGGAAACTATCCCAATTACCTCGCCAAGTTTAACTGGTGCTCAATAAAAATATGAATCAATATCTGAGTGGGCCTAATGGTTAAGAACATGTGTTATCTCTATGGATGTTACAGGTGCTCACCCCGGAACCTCTTGGCCCTTGTCACAAGTTATTGATATATCTGTCTTGCAGAGGAGAAGTAATAACCTTTTGAACTTAACGATACATGTTTTTTAAACTCAATGATAGAAAAAAATGAATATCCAACGCAACGTCGAGAAGTTCCATCATCAACCAAACATGATAATGCAAGGCCAGGGTAAAACGACCATTGCAGTTACAAATTGAATTAACACTACAAATACTTCTTTCCACTGGGGTTTGAATAAGTCTTTAAGCATACCTTTTTTATTGCAGATAGCAGAAGAAGGATTATGAACGAGTTTCTCCCAGGGAACTTGCTTGAAAGCCATATGTAGCAGAAGAAGGATTATGAACGTGTTTCTCCCAGTGAACTTGCTTGAAAGGCATATGTTTGAACCACCTTTCCCCACCACAAGGTAGGTTCGTCGTTGTGGCTATCAAAACTTTCATCAACCTAAAACTGAACATCACCGATACTATGCCATCGAATTAGTGGGAAAAAGAAAGCACCACAAACTTGTTATATCCACGTAATTTTCTGAAAAATGACATTCTTCCAATATTGGTCCAGAGTTGAATGATTTTCTCTTTGAGTTGTTTGATCCACAAAAGGAAAGAGTGGATAAAAGGGCTAAGTCGCTCAAGCTTCCAAACCTGTCGTTGAAGCTTTGGTTTCTAGATTTTTTCATGGTTGTTGGAAATGTTTTAGGTTCTTTATGGAAGTGGATTGATCCTTTTTGGCAACCATCGAGTATAAGGTGGAGTGAATTCTGGTGGAATTGGATATTAAAGAAGGTTTGGCAGAAATCTTGGAAATAGTGTGGGAATCAAAATCCATTATGCAAGCATTGGACTATGTCGAGATCCCATTTAAATACAACAAATGGCACAAGCATGGGCATTTAGTTTCAGAGTGTAAATTTCCTTATCGTAGGAGAATAGGGAAGGTAAAGGAGAAATATGTGATGAAGAACAAAGATCAGTCACCCCCTTTTCAAGATGGAGTGCAGGAGGATATAAATCAAGATAGAAGAGATTGTTTCTTTGAGTGTTGGATTATATTTGTCCCACATTGGTTATGTACATATATTGTCTGTATTATTAGTGTATATATATAGGCCTCTTTTGTACACTAGTATAGTGATTCAAATACAACCTGTTTTCTCCACATGGTATCAGAGCATAGGTTTTGAATCACCTTAATTTTTTTTTTTCCGCATCTTATTTTCTTTCCGGCGCCGCTAGTGTTCTCTAGCGAATATCTTGCTCTGTTCTTTTCGGCTCTCTCTCTTCCTCTTATAGTTTTCAGCGGCTCAATATACCAGGTTCTTTCTTCTCTTTTTTTTTCGTGCTAATTTCATTTTTGTGGTCTGTTTCTGCATTTGAGCCTTCTCGATGGCACAGAACGAGATTCTTCATCATGTTCAGACTGTATTGGATGGCACAAACTATATGGTGTGGTCCCAATCTATGCGTAGCTTTCTTAAAGGCCGCAAGCTTTGGCTTTATGTGACTGGGGAGGTCAAAAAGCCAGTTAAAGGGGCTTCTGAATCAGAAGAGGATTTCACCACTCGTCTTATTGATTGGGATAGCAAGCATCATCAGATTCTTACATGGTTCCGTAACACTACTATCCCATCTATTTTTGCGCTCTTTGGCAGCTTTGATGAAGCAAAGGGTGCTTGGGATATGCTTGCTTCTCATTATTCTTTTGTGGATGGTGCTCACAAGTATCAGCTTCTATTTGAGCTTTTCTATCTGAGGCAGGAACCTGGTCAGAGTATAAATGATTTTCTTGCTCGCATGCAATTCTTGTGGAACCAAATTGATGTTTTTGATCCTATTTGGAAGGATCCCACTGATGCTGAGATGTATGTTACACGTAGAGATCAACATCGCCTTCACCAATTTTTGATGGCCTTGCGTGATGATTTTGAGCCTATCCTTGTGCAACTTTTACATCGTTCTCCTCTTCCCACTTTGGACACTACCATCTTCGAACTTGTCCGTGCCGAGACTAGATCGCAGATTATGCACTCTCATCCTAGTCATACAGTGTTGGCTGCACCATCCTCTGGTTCTTTGTCATTCCAGCGAGAGCATTATGACAGGTCTAATACTCCTCGACTCCCTCCTAAGTCTCGAGATAACAATTACTATCGCTATTGTCGACGTCGAGGGCACACTATTGACAAGTGTTGGCGTAAGGGAAGATCTACTGCACCAACAACAGCAGTTGCTCATACTGAGAGTGGTTCATCTCCAGCTGCTCCCTCTTCAGTTGCTTCCTCTGGCCAGGCATCAGGATCCAGTGTCACCTTATCTACAGCTGACTTCGAGGCAATAGTCAACCAGGTCATCCTATCTCGTTCTGGTAATGCATCTTCCTCTATCCTCTCAGTCTTGCCAGGTACTTCATCCCCTTGGCTCTTTGACTCTGCTTGTTGCAATCACATGACACCTCACCCTACTTCATTTACCACATCTGCACCTTCACCTCATTCCTCATTGATTCTCAGAGCTGATGGATCCACTATGAATGTTAAAAATATAGGCACTATCAGTACACCTTCCCTTTCTCTTTCTGAAGTTTTTCACGTGCCTGAATTGTCCTTCAATCTCCTCTCTGTTGGCCAACTGTGTGAACTTGGATATAGACTTGTTTTTTACTTTTCTAGTGTGCTTGTGCAGGATCCTCGTACAAGCCAGACCCTTGGGACTGGGCGTAGAATTGGGCACATGTTCGAACTCTCATCCTTACACCTCCCCACCACAAGCATCTCTGCTGCTGCCCCTTCATCATCACCATCTCTTGCAATTTGGCATTCGCGTCTTGGTCATGCATCTACATCTCACGTTCAACTTTTAGCGTCAAAGGGTTTGTTAGGTTTAGTGTCCAATAGTCCTTTTGATTGTATTTCATGTCAACTTGGGAAACAACCGGCCTTTCCTTTTAATAATAGTGAGTCTCATGCTACTGCTTCTTTTGATTTAATTCATTCTGATGTTTGGGGACCTTCTCCTGTTGCTAGTATGAGTGGTTCACGTTATTTTGTTATCTTTGTTGATGATTTCTCTCGTTACACTTGGATGTTTTTAATGAAATATCGTTCTAAATGATTGGATATTTATCGCACTTTTGCAAAAATGGTTGAAACCCAATTTTCAAAACCCATCAAAGCCTTTCATTCTGATAATGCTTTAGAATATACTCAACATGCTTTTCATGCCATCCTTAAGCATTATGGCACTGTTTCTCACTTGTCGTGTCCAGGCACCTCACAACAAAATGGTCGAGCTGAATGCAAACTTAGGCACATTTTAGACACTGTTCATGCTCTGCTTCTTTCCACATCTCTTCCTACCCCGTTTTGGGGTGAAGCTACTCTCACGGCTGTCTACACAATCAATAGGTTTCCTACCCCTATCCTTGATAATTGCACTCCTCACGAGAGGTTGTTTGGCTCTATCCCCTCATATCATCATCTTCGTGTTTTTGGTTATGCATGTTTTGTTTTACTCCAACCTCATGAACGCACCAAAATCGAGCCTCGCTCTTGGTTGTGCTGTTTTATTAGATATTGAGTGGAACAAAAAGGCTACCGGTGTTATGATCCTGTCTCTCGTCGTCTTTGCATCTCCCATCATGTAGTTTTTTGGGAGCATCATCTATTCCATGAAGTTGGCAAATTCAGCATGCCATCCTTCCCTCCCTTTACTACACTTCTTGAGATTCCTCTTTCTCCAACTCCCACTAGCAATGTTTTGACAGAGTCTACCTCGCTCGAACAGTAGTCATCTGATGATCTCGACGCCGCTCCGCCTGCGTCCCCAGGTTCTATTCCATCTGAGGATCCGATCTGCACTCCACCACTTGACCTTCGTCGATCCATCCGAGTAAGATCCCTCCCATCCCATTTACAAGATTTTCATTGCTTTCATGCCTTAGCTACCTTGCATGAGCCTCACTCCTTTTGTGAGGCCTCCACTAACCCTCTTTGGCAGGCTGCGATGAAAGAGGAACTTGATGCTTTACACAAGAACAATACATGGGATCTGGTTGACTTGCCTCCTGGAAAGTCTGTGGTTGGGTGTAAGTGGGTTTACAAAATCAAGACTTGTTCCGATGGTACTAATGGTAGGTTCAAGGCTCGACTTGTGGCCAGAGGTTTTACTCAGGAGTACGGTGTGGAATATGAGGAGACTTTTGCTCCAGTTGCTCGCCTCTCTTCTGTGCGTGTTCTGCTGGCTGTTGCAGCCTCTCAACATTGGTCAATTTGTCAGATGGATGTCAAGAATGCCTTTCTTAATGGTGATTTAAGTGAAGAAGTCTATATGCTACCACCTCCTGGATTATCTCATCCTACAAACAAGGTTTGTCATCTCCGTCGAGCTCTATATGGACTTAAGCAGGCTCCTCGAGCATGGTTTGCTAAGTTTAGCGCTACTGTCTCTAGCCTTGGTTACTCCATCAGCTCATATGATTCAGCCTTGTTTATTCGCCGCACAGACCGGGGTACCATACTTCTTCTACTATATGTTGATGACATGATCATCACTGGAGATGATATCACTGGTATTCAGGAACTTAAACAGTTCCTCAGTTAGCACTTTGAGATGAAAGATCTTGTCCCTCTCAGCTATTTTCTTGGTCTTGAGATCTCTTCTTCTTCTAATGGTTATTACTTGACACAGGCCAAGTATATCTCTGATCTGCTTTCCCGGGATAATCTCACAGACAGTAAGATTGTCGACACTCCGACTGAGCTTAATACTCGTCTCACTCCTGGTGATGGCAAGCCTCTTCATGATTTTACCTTATATCGGCATTTAGTTGGCAGTCTTGTCTACCTTACTGTCACTCGGCCTGATATCTTGTATGCTATCCATCAGGTGAGTCAGTTTATGGCTGCTCCTCGCTCCACTCATTTCTCAGCTGTCCTCCACATTCTTTGCTACCTGAAGGGAACATTATTTCATGGGCTCTATTTCTTCTCAGTCTTCTCTTCAGCTGCATGCTTATACTGATGCTGATTGGCTGGGTGATCTGACAGATCGTCGCTCTACCACTGGTTATTGTTTCCTACTTGGCACTTCGGTTATCTCTTGGCGAAGTAAGAAACAAACTGTTGTTGCTTGCTCTAGCACTGAGGCAGAATATCATGCTCTAGCTGACACTACCTCGGAGCTTCTTTGGTTATGATGGCTATCATAAGAAATGGGTGTCTCTATTTCTTCTTGGCTGTAGCAGAAGAAAGAGAGACACCCATATCCTGTAACATCCATCGTAACCAAAGAAGCTCTGAGGTGCTATTCAGATTGCTCATAATGATGTTTTTCATGAAGGGACCAAACATATTGAGATTGATTGTCATTTTGTCCTTCATCAGCTCACGGACATCTTTACAAAGTCACATCCTCTAGGGCGTTTTCGTGATCTTGTGTCCAAACTCAAGTTGGTCTCTTGCACTCCACCTTGAGCTTGAGGGGGGCTGTTAGATTATATTTTTCCCACATTGGTTATGCACATATATTGTTTGTATTATTAGCCTATATATATAGGCCTCTTCTGTACATTAGTATAGTGATTCAAATACAAGCTGTTTTCTCAACACTGAGGAATTAATATTCAATCAAAGAAGTTTAGAGGTTCTCCAAATATTAAAGAATATGTTTCAAAGAAGCATCTAGAGGATATTATTCTAGAGGAAGGCCCCTTGGTTTATTTAGACAAAGGAGAATCGAGAAGCGTAAAAGGATGGCTCTGAAAGACCTGGTAGAATTACAGTTTGATAATCTGGAAGATTCTAGTTCTAATTTGATTCTAGGGTTTCTTGAGAAATCTTCTCTATTGGGGTCTAAGATATCTGAAGATAAAGTTTATAATACCCTAGGTTGTATTTCATTTCTAAACTATAAGGATGGTTTTAATTTGAAGGGTGATGTTGGTGAGTCTATAAGTACTCCTGAGAAAATCCATACCCATATTCATATCTGGAAAAAGAAGGGAAGAATTTTTTTTGCTCCGGTAAGGACAGTTGGGAAGGATATTTTCTTAGCCTTTTAAGAGGTCTAGGCAAAAATGTGGAAAAATCCAAATTAGGAACGGGTAGAAAGTATTTTTTCCATTGGGAACAAGAGAAATTTGTTTGGGGCATTGCTGATGGTAAACAAAGATCCATTCATGAGGCGCTTAGAGCAGTAGGAGCCTCCAGAAAAATTCTTAATGCTATGTCTTTCCTTAAACTATAGCAGCATAGCTAGTGCCTCCAAGAAGCTAGCAGTTAGGAATCTAATAGATTTTATTAAACCATATGTATTATTTCTATAGGTGATTTTGAGTTCAGGAGCCAAGGTTGTTGAATAATTAAAACCTTTATTAATGTTGGAGTTTGTGCAACTTTAGAATATATTCTTATTGTCCTCCTTCAGGAGTTTGAACTTGTTGTAATCATTCATACAAACCCTAGAAAGAACAATGTAATCCTTGGGGTGAAAAGGGGGCAATAAAAGAAAATATGTATAAATAGGAGGTGCCCCTCCTCATTATTCCATACAGCAGTAACACACCAACACAAGTGAAGTTCACAGTTTTATGGGAGAGAGAGAAGTTTGCATATAGACGATTGTTTTCATGGTTTCTATTTTTGGAAAGCATTTCCATATTTTCTCTTTCTTATTCATTGTACATTGTTCTCAGAATGATCATCTCTAGACGAAGGTTGCTGGATTTTCTCCCATTTGGGTTTCCCGAGATAAAAATAATCGTGTTATTGTTATGTGCTTTGTCTGTCTTCTAGTGATCATATTGATAAATACAGTTAAGATATACTACTATAATCTTATGAAAATCTAACACTTAAAGGATTGGGATTTTTCTTTTGTGGACTCTTTGGGGAAGTCAAGAGGTTTGATTACAGGGTGGTTGTAATACTCTTTGGTTTATCCCCTGGACATGTTATTATTATTTTGATGTTGTGACAATATGGCATGAGGTGCCGAGACTATGGTTTGCACTTTGTTATTATTATGATATTATAATTAATATTAAAATAAAACAGTTGATATCGACTGATGTCACATAAAAGAGTATGAGGAACCATGATGTTATGAGCAAGGGGAAGTGGTAAAGTGTGATATAAAGTGTTTGTGTCTATGTTGGTGGACCCTCTTGACTTATGCACCCTCTTATGTTGTGTTGTAGCTTGATTTTATTATTCCATGATGGTTTTTATTCAATTGGAGTCAGTCTTTGTCCTAGTGCACCTCCTTGAGTGCCCCTTGGTGTTGCCCGTCATTAAATTTGTAACTCCTCCTTAGTGGATTTTTATTCTAGGAAAGTAACTTCTATTGTGACTCTCTCTCCCCTCCAACTCAAGTTCTCCATGAGGAATTTTAATTGGTTGGTGTGTGCTTCATTTTTTCTTTCTCTTGATTTTTGGCTTCATTTTGTTGCTTCTCGGTTCTTGGATTCATTCTCTTGGTTCTTGATTCACTAACTCATGTGCATTTCTCTGTGGCACTCAGGAATATGATTTGCTTCCCTTGGTATGTGTTAGATCCTATGATCAAGTGGGTTTTTTGGATGGTAGTATGCCCTTGTTGAGCCCATGCCCAAGTAGAGGGACTTTGTTGTTGCTAGTCTATTTATCCTCAAGCTTCTTGTCCTGGATTGGAAGTAATGTAGAATCCACTTTCCATTGGATGCAGTTGGACCGATCATAGATTAATGTTTTATTGAGTACATTTTTCTTGGATTAGAAATAGTGGGATCTATTTTCCATTGGAATACAATTGGATTGATGGTATACTTGTCACTATCTGTCCTGGAGCTATTGTCCTGGATTGGAAGTGATGTGGAATCCACTTGCCATTGGATTTGTGGTTGGAACAATAATAGTTGCATTTTATTTTTTAGTGAACTATTTATTGTGGCATCATGGTTCCATCTCGGGTTTGAGCTATGCAAAGAAAGATTTGGCTTGTACAGGGTCTACGGCTGGGTGGAGCGTGGCATGGTTGATTTCGGTTGCAAGAATTGCAAGATAAGCGGTTTTATTTTATTTGTATGGGTTATTTATTCTAATATATATGCGTATGCATCTAAAATATTTGATGAAATGTGTGAATAAAATGTAGATAGTCATTTTCTATGATTCCTGTGGTTTTTCCATTACTGGTTCTTTTGAAAAAATTGCGGAAGCTAGTTTTGGGACTTCGTAAGAGATGTTTGTTAAAATGTCTACAAGATTCCTATGCTACATATATGATTTTTATGTATCTTATAATAATGGAAGAACTTGTTATTCGAATGTGGAATATTTTTAGACAAGTTTATGTAATTCATTTGCAAAAATCCAATTGTTTTTCAATTACTAGTTTTACGAAAAAATAGTTTTAGCTAGATTCAGGACTTTGCAAGAGAAGTGTTCGTTAAAAAGTATATATGAGTTTATTTGATTCATATATGATATTTTCATCTGACATGTTTGGATAAATGTGTAACACCCCGGTTTCGACCCCGTTTGCATGATGTATATAATGTAATTAATCATGGTGAGGAGCTCAAGGCAAAAGCCCCACCATCGATTTGGTTGTGTATGTTTCGGCAATAGGGATAGTTGCCGATGGTATAACGTGCTAGCTGGCACACTATAATGTGGCATCATGTAAACACGCACATCAAATTAAAATAAACCACAACTAGCTACGGCAGCGCAACGTTGAATGAAAAGGGCATGATTCCAAAGGATAAGGGGTGGGGGGGATGTCCAACCTTAGTCTATGGGGGAAAAACCCATGTTTTATCACCTTTGTTGTTTTCCACCTTTCTTGTTCACCAACCTCTTTAACGTCTTGGTTTTGTTGTTGGGGGGCAGTTATGGCTGGTAGTTGAGGCAGTTATGGTGGTGGGTGTGGCAGGCTGTCAGCCTTTGCCCACGCGCCCACTCCACCCATGACTGCATTCAATTCCTCCATCTTCTCCATGATGCCATTCTTCCCTAGCCTGTTCACTCTCACGCAGAGGTCGGGTTCTGTTCTCCTCACGCACTAGTCGGGGGCTCTCTTGGTTGTTTGTGGGTTGTTGTTCCCATATTTTGCTGGCCGCGTCCTTTATCCTCACGCACAGGAGTTCTGCATTAATTTTCCTCACATAGGGAGTGGGTGAAATCATGGCTGTCACTCAAGATTTTGGGTGCAGGAGCTGTTCACGCTCTGGGCTGTGTGCCTGTGTGTTTCACACCAGTTCGGTGGTAAGTATATGTTTCCCCATGTCGATTGTGCCTGTGTATGCTGTCAACTGTGGTCTGCGGTTGTGTTCTCCTCCCATCCATGCCGAGAGTCTATTTCTCTCCATTATCAGACTGTGTAGTTTTCCGCTATTTCATTGTGGGACGGGAGCTGTCATCTTCCCCACTTTTCGTTGGTTGAGGTTCCCTGCTGTTTGGGACTGTGTATAGCTGCCATCATTTGCACTGTGAGTTTTGGATGTTGATTGCCACAGTCGTTGGCTGAGTCTCCCATGGCTATGCTGGGAGTGCTGTTTACTATTCACTATGGGCTATGAATTGCTGCCATCATCCATTGTGTGTTTGGGTTGCTGTTATTCCCCTGGTTTTGGGTTGCAGTGAGTTGTTGTGGCCACATTAGGGCCAAGAACAACTCTGAGTTTCCTTGTGGGCTTGAGCTGTGATTCACCTTTCATTTGGGACTGTCACCGGTTGACTTCCTTCTTCACAGAGCTGTGAAGGGTTTGTTTTGTTGCAGTACGTAGTGGTTGGTCTTCGGACTGTGCTGGCTTGGCCGATTGTTGAAGGCCTGTTAAACCCAGCGGTGTTGGTTTGACTGATTGTGTCCCTTGGCTATGTGTAAGCATGCAATGAACCTTATCCTGGAGGAATCATGCCCAGCTCGGGGGTGGCAGTGTTGCTGAGAGATTGATGAGCACGCTGGCCTAAGGTTGGGTGGAACGTTGCAACGACGTAGCTGGTTGCGGATGAATTCTCCATCCAAAAGATAAGTAATCTTGGCTGTTTGGTCTCTGCAATTTATAGCTATTGTACATGATGAATTATGATGAACATGTTTTATGCTGGAAAGGTATGTGTGTTGCTTCCGCTAAATGTTGATTCATTCTGCATTTGTGTATGCTTGTAAGTTTTAATTCCAGCATTGATGTTTGTTTATGTTCATGGGGCTGTTTGCTCGTGTTTCGCTGTGTTTTTCGCATCCTCTTCGCTGGTTTAAGTGATGGGGACGTGACAAAATGTGTGAAATATACTGGAACATAGTCTATAAATTTTTTACCGCAATCCTAGTTCATTTCTCGAACTGCTAGTCTTTTCAGAGAGGTTTCCATAGGTAGATTTGGGATTTGACATGTGGAATGTATGTGAGTATGAAGTACATACATACCAATGTCTATGAACTCTAATATATTTTTCCTAACCTCCTATCATCAGTTCCTTCTCATTGAATTGCTTTTGAAAACTAACTTCAAAATGGTGGAATTGGTAACTAGTTTTTGGATTCGAATCTTTGTTTTTGGTAAAAGATGAATGTATAGAAATATGCTCTATTTTTGGTACTTTATTTTTGTTTTAGAATTATAATTTCCAAATATATACCTTCACCTCAATGTTCCTCAAAAATCATTACGATTGGTTTGACTAAATTCCTAGCAGTGTTTATTAACTAGTTGTACCGATTGAACTTGAAAGATTATTTGTTTATGCACTCGGATCATATCTGCAACAATACTTTTATTTTGTTGTACATTCATGATTATTTATGCACATAATTTATGTAGGTTCACTTTTTGGATATTTGGTATGGTTGTGCGTTGAAAATGCAGAAGGCTAGTTGTTTGCGTAGTGAAACCAAGTGACTAATCTTGCTATCTCATTTCTGTATTTATTATGTTTAATTATTTAAAAATGGTTATTTGAACATATTTAAATGGATGTAGGTGTTAATTAACCATTGGGATTGACAAATTGCGTTAATTATTTGAACAAATTCTTTTATGCTAAATGTCATCATTGTAAGTTAAGTGTTGTAATTAGCACATTAATTACCTTAATTAACTAGTTAATGACATAATGTTGGAAATGACTTTTTTGGGTGCAAGTAGCTTGTGTTATGGCTTTGGATGGATGTATAATGATGTTAGACAGTGTTGGATAATATTTCTGATCCTTGGTTCAATTGCTTTCTCAGATGCAAATTTTATTTTCATTAGTTTGCAATTATCAATATTTTGTCATAATTGATTTGTGAAAATTGAAATTAAGTATTTATTATACTTCTTCGTTGTGATTAAAATTTGTAATTAGCCTCTTAGAGCTAATGACATGTCCCTAATTCCATTTTATATCCTTAGGGAACATTACAGTGGTGCAAATTAGAAATGGCCTATTCTAACAATTGGCTTATTAATTCGGGTCTAGGTGTCAATCTTTTCAGTTATGACCTTAAAAATGATATTCTATTTTTAAACATATATGGTCCTTATGGGGACAAGGTTCCTTTAGAGAATTCCCTTTTTGACAAAACCATTTGTTGGATTATCCCACAATATTGAGAGGGGGGGGGGGGGGGTGAATCAATGTTGTCTAGTTTTTTCTTTTAAAAATAAAAACAAAAAATGACTCAAATAGGTTAAGACACAAATTTTATCGTGGAAACTTGAAAGAGAAAACCACCAATTCAAACTCATTAAAAAATGAATCTACAAAATTACTTTAAATGCTGCTACAGAAAGGATGTAACAACACCTTGAGTTTCTACCAGCTACAACAAACAAGGATGCTCCAACACCCTGGGTTTATACCTGCTACAACAAACAAAGATGCTACAACACCCTGGTTTTATGTATGCTACAACAGACAAGGATGCTACAACACCCTTTGCAGAATTATAGCCTTCCCTAGCGCCACCTTGCCACCCTGGACTGATTTTAATCAGTTTGTTATTCACTTCTTGGACACTGTCATTCGCAATCACGGAGACAAGTTAACTCCTTCGATCATTCTGTCAATAAATACCTTCATGTCTTCCTGCGGATGCATCTATTCACCATTGCACCATTTCATTGATCGTACCTCTTCATGAATCTTCAAGTCATGACCTTCCACATTCTCCATTTCCGCAGCCATCTTGAGCCATTGAATTTATATCGGGATTTTTCTTGACCGTAGATTTGAGATAAAAATAGGATAGCAGATATGTGAATTTTTCCAAATATTATTCCATGATTTCTACTTTCCGAACTAATCTTTCCGCACTATTGATCTCGTTGAGTTCTATCCCGACCTTTGATCTTCTGGATTGCAGATTTTGGGTTAGAGACTTTTTCAACATGTCATTTTGAGATTTCCTCTTTCCACCATTTTTCTTCTCCACCATCTTTCTTATGCGGATGTTTTCTGAACCATCGATATTCTAGATTTTGTGTAGCAGAACTTGACATTTCCCAAAGACTTTTCGCGATTCTCCGCCTTCCTCTTTTTGCCTTTCGCATTTCGCTGACGGACTCCTTTCCGCGCCATCTATATTTTGCGAATGTCTTCCTGATCGTTGATCTATGATCAAATGTAGATTTTTGGATCTCATAAGAATTCCGCGTCCATCCTCTGTTGTTAATTCCGCTGCTAGTTGAATCAAGGGAATCATTTAAGACCGTTAGATCTTGATCCACCCCGATCAACGGTGGAATCCAAATACTATAGAGTGGATTACATTAACATTCTGCATCCAATCTTTGCTGTTAACCACCTTACTGGTTCAATCAGCGGAATGACTGACAACCGTTGAATCTGACTTTCCTTAGATCAACGATGGACTTCAAACAAAGTGAAGTGGATTTGATAGAAATTCCAAATCCAGCTACTGTTGTTAACCACCTCGCTATTTGAATCAACATAATTATTGTTGATCGTTGGATTAAGATCAACAATGGACTTCAAAAAACATAAGGATGATTTCATTAAAATTTCCTGCACACCAAAATTTTATTTGTCCGTTCTGGTTCTCCCAGCGAAATCGTTGACCACCGTTGATTTCGTTCCACGATCAACCTTTGTTGTCGATCATAAAGGCGTTTTTCCACAATCACTTCTGATTTCACAAACCCAACTCTTCTTTATCTTCCTCGCTCGTTGCTGTTGGGTCTAGAATTTACCCTTTTTTCCCTACTCCATTCTATCCTTTTTCCCTGCTTTTATCCTTATGTTGCAGCTGGATCCTTATTCTTTTCATACAAACAAACATAAATATCCTAGGTATAAATAATTTTTTATTATTTTGTTTTATGCTTGATTTTACTTATAATTATGGATTCTGCCTTTAGTTGTGTTGATCTGTCCATGAATTGAAAGAAGGATTCAGAATCACAGGTGGTGCAACTGCAACAACTTGTTTTATCTAGGTGGCGCAACTGCAATAAAGTTTTCTATCTGGAAGATGGTCCCGCTTGGCTTCAGCTATTGCTCAAAATATGCGGTTGAAGTTTATGCAAAAGGAATCTCGGGTGCGCCTTCATGCTTGCAACCAAAGTCTATAAGAATATTCCGTAGTTTGTTGTGCATGCCAGTTCGTGGAACAACTCGCAGTAAAAATTTATTTATTCCTGAGTTGATTTTATGCAAGGAACGATTAGCTATAACTGCTTTGATGATTTTGGGTCCCTTTAAATCTAATCCTCACTAGATGGAAAATGAGGATTGCGTTAAAGTTCTTTCTATGTCCTAGAATCCTTTTGATATGAACAACTCAAAGTCTATTTCGATTCAAATGGGAAAAAATATTTAGATTGCTAAATCAGTGGTAACAGAATGTACTTGTAAGAAGAAAAAATTGGAAGATAATGAGTTAATTTCTATCGGTGGTAGCTTGGCCTCAATGACAGGAGAGGACTCTGGTTTTGGTTTCCTAAATGAAGATATGTGCAAGAAGGTGTTAGAACTAGAGGGGGGGAAATATTATTCTTAATAGAGAGTTGAATGGAGGATTGAGAGCAGAGTGGTTTGGATGTCCATGGGAGATGAGAATACTAAATTTTTTCATAACCATGCAAATCATAGGAAATGCATTGATACTATCTAGAAGCTTAGAAAGGAAAATGGTACTATAGACAACAACTTTGAAGATTTGGTCGTGGAAAGTGTGAACCATTTTGAAAAGCTTTATAAGGAAGGCAAGATATTGGTGGAATATGTTGTCCAACTTGCCTCCCTTTATCCAAGTTTTGTGAAAGAAGAGGATAACGATGCTCTCTTGGAGGAAGTGTCTTTAGAAGAAATGGAAGAAGCTATCCACAACCTTCAGAAATATAAAATCCCTGGCCTAGAAGGGATGCCCATTGAATTTTTTATAGGTATGAAAGAGACAATGCATGAGGATATGCTCCGAGTGATAGAAGATACCAGAAAGAAGGGATCCATCTTGGGGTCTTTCAATGCTACTTTTCTGTCCTTCATTCCAATGATGTATATCCTTTAATATTTCTCGAATTTTAGGTCAATTTCTCTATGTAACAGTGTCTACAAGATAGTCGTAAAAATAATTCAAAGAAGAATTAAGGTAATCCTATTTTAAAATATTTCAAGAGAGCAATTTGGATTTCTATCTGGCAGAGAAATCTAGAAAGCTTTTGAAGTAGCTCAGGAAAGATTGCATTAGATTAAAACAAAGAAGATGAAAGTTGTTGTTATTAAAATTGATATATCTAAAGCTTATGACAAATTAAGTTGCGTTTATTTGTGTCTTATTCTTTCTTAGATTGGGTTCTATCTAAATTTCATAGGTTGGATTATGGGTTGTTTATCTTTAGTATCCTTCTCTATCCTAAGCAATGGGAAAGCCTCCTCATCATTCTGTGCTGGAAGAGGCTTAAGATAGGGATGTTTATTGTTGCCTCTACTTTTTGTCCTAGTTGTAGAAGGATTAAGTAGGGATATTATTCATGCAAAAGATAATTAAAGTTTTAAAGGAATAAACATTGGAGGTTTATTAAGGTCAACACACATGTTATTTGCTGTTGAGGTGTTGGTATTCTATGATGGATCTAGAAAAGACAGTCAAAATATGGCAGAGATACTAAATTTATTTTGCAAATCCTTGAGTATGTTAGTCAATGCATTTAAATCGTTTTTCTTAGGAGAAGAAATGAATCATGAAGAGGTAGTTGTCTATAGAGAATTGCTAGGTTTTAAGGAGAAATTTTTGACAAGGGTGTGAAGTATCTAGGATTCAATTTAAAGCCTCTTAACTATGGGATAAAAGACTGGACCTGGTTGCTAAAATGATGTGAAAAAAGGATTTCGAACTAGTGTTTGTGTTGAATATCTAAAGGTGGCAGACTAGTTTTAATTCACTCAGTATTGACAACAATTCCTATGTATTTGTCTGTTGCTTGGATTCTGAAAGGGATCCTCAACAAGATGAAAGCTTGATGTATGAGGTTCTTCTGGTTTGGGAGGGGCGAAAGGAAAGGAATTGGATGGACCAAATGGAAATCTATTACACTTCGAAATGAATGGGGAGGATGTGTGGGGAAGGCAGGGGAGTGTTGCTCTCTTCAACAGCAGCACTGAAAACTTAACTAACAATTCAAAATACAACCTACAGGAAGGATGCAACTCACTGACAGAGCTCATAAACTCGATTTAATTTCTATAGGATTGTTGCATCTCGGTTGCTACTGCTAACAATACCTAGCAGAAGGTGTTGTAGTTGGCAACACTTTATATGCTTAATCCAACTAGCTGCAACTGCTGATGTCACTCACAGCTCTATTGCGGCTCACTATTTAGCACTGATTCGATGACAACTGTGTTCAGAAAATTAACACAAATGTTCTACAAAGTTAATAGACAACATTCACACAACTAAACTCCATCTGCTACAGCAAACTGACATAAAAAAAAATAAAACTGAGTTTTTTCAAAAACAGAGTAAAACACAGAATTACACAGGAAAATATCAGAGTTTCAACTCTGTTTCTATTTCACTCTCTGTTGTGTATTTTCAACGTATGAAATATGGTTTACAATGCAAGTATTTATAGTGTTTTAACTAAGTCGGCAATTAAGTGCTAATTGGCCCTTCGCTATACAAAACGAGCTTCTCTGTTCAAATGATTTACAATCTGTTAATGATCTGTTATAATCTGACAGAAATATAAACTACGCTGCCTCTTCAGAAAATAGATCCATTATGCTGGAACATAAAAACGATTGTTTATGATTTAATAATTTGTTTTGTCAGGCGGTTTGGCGGTGCTGTGACTCTTTAGTTTTGTGGCGGCCACAATCTGAGCGGTGATGGCTTTTCAGAATTCCAGCAGTTGAAGTTACCGCTTCAAAATTGTCGAAGCCAGTGATGGAGTAGTTAACTAATTCCAACATTCTCCCCCTTAATTACTACATCAAAAAATGAATTTTTGTAACACTTGATTTATGTTACAACTTACAAACCCCAATGTTTTTCCTATGAAGCTCAAACAAATCTTTTCCCAATGGTTTTGTAAACAAGTCTGCAAACTGATTTCTTGATGTGCAAAATTCCACATTGATTTCATTGTTGTTTATCAGTTCACGAATAAAATGATACCGTGTATCAATATGTTTACTTATTTTGTGAAAGACATGATTTCTTGATGGTGCAATAGCTGATTTATCATCACAAAAGATTGGATTTGGTTCATTTTTTTATGCTGTAACTTATAAAGAGTTCTTCTCATCCATACTGTTTGACATGCAACTAATGTTGCTACAACATACTCTGCCTCAATAGAGGATAGTGTCACTATGGGATGCAATTAGAGGAAATTTCAACTCAAAATGGGCCTACTAAAATGAACTAATAAAATAATAGTTAAAATAATAAAATAATATTTATTAATTTTGGAGGAAGAAAAGAAAAAAACTACTTTTTTGTTTGTATTTTTGACATATCTCCCTGTGTTTTTACTCAAATTTCGATCGGGAGAGCTCGTTGGATGCGGAATTAAATTCTGCATCCAACGAGTACCCACTCGGAATACTTTTGATGGACCCCGCTACCCCAAAAACAAGAAATACCTGAAAAAATGGAATGATGATGTCATCATTCCGTTTTTTCAGGTATTTCTTGTTTTGGGGGTAGCAGGGTCGGTCAAAAGTATGCCGAGTGGGTGCTCGTTGGATGCGGAATTTAATTCTGCATCCAACGAGCTCTCCTGATCGAAATTTGAGTAAAAACATAGGGAGATATGTCAAAAATACAAACAAAAAAAGTATTTTTTTATATGATACCTATCCCCAAATTTATATTAAAAAAGTGTTTAAGACCTATACGGTATTTCAAATTTAAAGCAATTTCATTGGCTAACACATGATGACATGGAATTTGAATAAAAGTTAAAAGGCCAATTTTGAGTTGAAATTTCCTCTTGATGCCCATGCTACTAATCCCAATCCAAAATTGAACACATATCCATATGTTCTCTTTCTATAATCAATAGAACCTGCAAAATCATTGTTAGTGTATCCAATCAACTTAAAATTTGAATTAGATTTATACTGGATACCAAAATTCATTGTTTCAGCAATATATCTTAAGATTCTCTTTCTAGCTTGCCAGTGGGTACTCTTTGGTGTTTTCATAAACCTTGAAATCAAAATTACTGCAAACATTATATCAGGTCTTGTTGCAGTTAAGTGCATGAGACTTCCAACCAGTCTCTTATACATTGTTGGATCAATTTTTGACCCATCATCTTCCTTACTGAGTTTTGTGCCAGTTTCTATTGGAGTTATAGCTGGCTTACAATTCAACATTCTGAATCTTTTCAACACATCTTTTGCATATTTATACTCACATATAAAAATACCATCTTCAGATTGAATTACTTCAATACCAAGGAAATATTTCATCAACCCTAAATTAGTCATCTCAAATTCTGTTTTCATGGCTTTCTTGACCTCATATACAGAAAGATCTCCAGTGAATATCAAATCATCCACATATAAACAAACAATCAATATTTTACCTTCTTGATTTACATTTGTATACAACGTTGGTTCACTTGGACTTCTGCTGAATCCTTCATCATTCAAATATTCATCAATTCTACTGCACCAAACTCTGGGTGCCTGCTTCAATCCATATAACGCTTTCTTCAATCTGTAGACTTTGTCTTCTTGTCCATCAACCTCATACCCTGGAGGTTGTCTCACATAAGCCTCTTCTTCTAAATATCCATTAAAAAATGGAGACATTACATCCATTTGATGTACATACCATTTATTATGAGCAGTAATAGCTAATACCTTTCTTACCGTATCAAGTCTGGCTACAGGTGCAAATGTTTCATTATAATCAATTCCAGGTTGTTGACTAAACCCCTGAGCTACAAGTCTTGTTTTATATTTTTCAACATCACCATCAGCATTTAACTTAGTTTTATAAATCCATTTGACACCAATATATAATTTTTATCATTAGGAAAATCTACAAGATTCCAAGTATTATTTCTTTCTATGGCATCAATTTCTTCATCCATTGCTTTTATCCAAAGATCCTTTTTAACATCTTCATCAAAATCTACAGGATCACATGCCATAAATGCAAAATTTGAAACTTGATCTACTTCATCATTATGTTCATACAATTCTCTTAAACTTCTAGTCTTCTTACCTCTGACTCTGTTTCTTAATGATGCCAATGTAGGATTTGATTCATTGCTTACCTCAGATCCCATTCCTTTTCATCCACCAACACTTGATGGTTCACCATGTTCATGAGTTCTGGGCGTTCTGGCAGGTGTCCTTGCTATTGGTGTATGTGGAGTTGACTGTCCTCCATGTGTTCCATGTTCATCTTCTTCATCTTCTGCGTGAGGTGTTACAACTTCCTCACCAACTAATTTATCAATGCTCCTATCCCATGCTTCTTCTTCTTTAAACACCACATCTCTGCTAATTACATACTTATTAGTGATGGGATTAAAAAGTCTATATGCTTTAGATTCTTCACTATATCCAACAAAAATACATTTCTTACTTCTATCATCTACCTTTTTTCTCAACTCTTCAGGTACATGTGCATAAGATACACAACCAAAAATTCTTAAATGAGATATCCTGCTACACTTATCGCTCCAAGCTTGCTGAGGAACTTGATCCTTCACGCTCTTATTGGCCTTCTGTTCAGAATGTATACTGAACAAGTAACAACATCTCCCCAATATTCATTTGAAAGTTGCTTCTCCTTCATCATACTTCGAGCCATGTTCATAATTGTTTGATTCTTCCTTTCTGCTACTCCGTTTTGCTGTGGAGTGTAGCGTGTAGTGAACTGCCTTTTAATTCCATGATACTTTCAAAAATCCATAAATTCATTTGGCATATACTCACCTCCTCCATATGATCTTAAGACTTTAATAAATATGTTACTCTCTTTTTTAGCCATAGCTTTAAAACTTTTAAACACGTCAAATGCTCGATATTTCTGCACGCTATAGATTCTTCACTATATCCAACTAAAATACATTTCTGACTTCTGTCATCTAACTTTTTTCTCAACTCTTTAGGTACATGTGCATAAGATACATAACCAAAAATTCTTAAATGAGATATGCTGCTACACTTACCTCTCCAAGCTTGCTGAGGAACTCAATCCTTCACGCTCTTCATTGGGCTTCTGTTCAAAATGTATACTGAACAAGTAACAACGTCTCCCCAATATTCATTTTAAATATGCTTCTCCTTCATCATACTTCGAGCCATGTTCATAATTGTTAAATTCTTCCTTTCTGCTACTTCGTTTTGCTGTGGAGTGTAGCATGCAGTAAACTGCCTTTTAATTCCATGATACTTACAAAAATCCATAAATTCATTTGACATATACTCACCTCCTCCATCTGATCTCAAGAATTTAATAAATATGTTACTCTCTTTTTCAGCGATAGCTTTAAAACTTTTAAACACATCAAATGCTTGAGATTTTTGTTTCAACAAATACACCCAAGTTTTTCGACTATAATCATCAATGATAGACATAAAATAAACATTACCAGTCACAGAAGGTGTTTGCATCGGTCCACACAAATCAATGTGTACCAGTTCCAATGGTTCCTTTGCTTTGTTTGAGACTCCAGAAATAAATTTCTCTCTATGCTGCTTTCACATGAGCCTACTGGCTATTCAATACTCGACAATCCTTTTACCATATGCTTCTTCTATAGCAATTCTAAACCACCAAAATGTAAATGGCCATATCTCAAATTCCATATCCATTATTGATCTAAACTCTTAGTTTTATAAGCATTCAAAGAGTTACTCAAATCATTTCTCATAGTCAGCGGAAAAATTCTATTCTTTGTCATCTCTACTCTGGCAATCAACTGTTTACTTGGATATTTATCATAAATAGTGCATACATTTTTCTTAAAGAATACTCTGTACTCTTTCTCCAGCAATTTCCCAAAACTCAATAAATTACACATTAAACTAGGAACATAATAAACATCATGAATAGTTTTTCTTTTACCATCTTTTGCATATACAACAATCACACCTTTACCGTTAACTTTTACCTTATAGTCATTACCCAACTTTACTTCAAACTGAATGCTGGTGTCTAGACTTGAAAATAATTCCTTATTTCCAGTCATGTCACGTTGCTACATGCACTGTCCAAAAACCATATATCTTTTGAACTTTCCTGGGTGACATTACAAGTCAAAAACATAGGATGCTCTTCATTTTCAATCTCCTCTGTCATGTGTGTAGACAACTTACTAGCATCTGCTTGTTTCTTCCAACACTTGTTAGCAAAATGCCCAAATTTCTTACAATAAAAACATTGAACTTTAGATTTATCATACCTTTGATTTCCTGACTATCCTGCTTTGATGCTACTCCCCCTTACACTAGGAGAACTCTGTTGTAACTTCTCTTCATTTTCAGCATCATTTCTATTATCACTATGACCAGCACTTCGTCCTCCTCTTCCTCTGTTACTAGTTCTTCCTCTGCCTCTACCTCTAGTAACATTTAACTGAGATTTAAAAGCATTTTCTAAAGGTGTATCATCATACCTGTTCATTCTTGATTCATGAGCAAGCAATGAACCAGTCAGCTCATCAATGTGCATTTGACTGATATTTTTAAACTCTTCAATTGGAACAACCATTGCTTCAAACTTCTTTGGCAAACATCTCAGCAATTTTTCAATCACATGCTGATCTGGAGGTCTTCACCATACTATCGTAGTTGGTTTACAACACTCATGACTTGTGTCATGAAATTATCAACAGTCTCACTGTCTTTCATCTTTAGATTCTCAAAGTCTCTTCTTAAATTCTGCAACTTAACATTCTTCACCTTGGTCACACCTTGATAGCAGGTTTCAAAAGTGTCCCAAGATTTATTTGACGACTCAACACTTGATATCTTCGGAAAATTAGATTCACTCAGGCCTTGTTGAATAAGACCAAGAGCTTTATTATCCTTCTTCTGATTTTCCTTTAACAGAACACGTTCAACATTTGTTAGAGCCAACTTAGCCGCTTGATCGGCTGGTTCAGGATAGCCAATCATAAAAAACTCCCAAAGATCTTGAGCACGCAGGATAGTTCTCATTTTAATGAACCATGTGTCGTAATTTCTTTCATATAACACTAGAATTAGTGGTTGCACTACACTGCTGTTAGTATCCATTTTAATTAATTTCAAAAACAAATGAGCAATAAAACTCAACCAAGCTCTTAGACACGAAAGAGAACTTTAACCATGCTTTGATACCACTGTGGGGAAGGAAGGGGAGTGCCACTCTCTTTAACAGAAGCACTGGAAACTTAACTAACAGTTCAAAATACAACCTACAAGAAGGCTACGACTCACTAATAGAGCTCAGAAACTCAATTTAATTTCTATAGGACTATTGTAGCTCAGCTGCTACTGCTAACAGTACCCAGCAGAAGGTGTTACAGCTGGTTGTTACAGCCGGCAACACTTTATACGCTTAATTCAACTAGCTGCAACTGCTGACATCACTCATAGCTCACACACAGCTCTGTTGCAGCTCACTATTTAACACTGATTCGATGACCCCTACGTTCAGAAACTTAACACGAATGTTCTACAAACTTAATAGACAACGTTCACACAACTAAACTCCAGCTGCTACAGCAAAATGACATAAAAATAAATAAAAGTGAGTTTTTTCAAAAACAGAGTAAAACATAGAATTACACAAGAAAATATCAGAGTTTCAACTCCGTTTCTATTTCACTCTCTGTTGTGTATTTTTAGCGTATCAAATATGGTTTACAATGCAAGTATTTATAGGATTTTAACTAAGTCAGCCATTAAGTGCTAATTGGACCTTCGCTATACAAAACGGGCTTCTCTGTTCAAATGATTTACAATCTATCAATGCTCTGTTACAGTCTGAAAGAAATATAAACTACGCTGCCTCTTCAGAAAATAGATCCGCTCTGTCGGTACATAAAAATGTTTTATTATGATTTAATAATTTGTTTTGTCAGGCGGTGTGGCAGTGCTGTGACTCTTCATTCCAACAGGATGGGGTGTTAAAAACAATTAAGTATTTTTGAAATCGCTTGTATCTAAAGGCATTTGGAGGGTGATCGAAGGTATTGTTGTAATGTCCCGAATTTTGGACCTACCATTTATAGCATAGGCCTATTGATCATGATAATTATATTGATGTTTTATTTTATATTGGGTCAAGGACCCCATTGCATATAAACATGATGATTTGTTTTGTATATTGGACATAAGCCAATTGTTGATGATATATATGTATATATATGTTTGTGTTGGGCATGGACCCTAAAGCACATGATTGATGAAATGTTTGTGTCACGACGTGGACCCTGAAGCACATGATCAATAAGATGTTTTGTGTTGAGTGAGAAGCTCTGGAGCACATGAGTACTTACATTTGTGTTGAGCATAAAGCTCTGGAACACATGAAAATATAATTTTTAATGTTGGGCACAATATCTTAAGCATTCCATGTTGATGTTGAGCATAAGCTCTGGAGCATTGGATCTTTGGCCATTGTATCCCTAGGTGTATCATACAAGTACATCCTAGCATTTAGTGTTGAGCGAGAGCTCTGGAATTGCACTATGTTTGTAACTCCCTTCTATAGGAATTGAGTATGGGCTCTGGTAAGCGCTAGGGGTTACTGAAAAGAATTTAATAACTTCCAAGTGAAAACGACTCAAGAAAAATATTGATCATCATCATACTTATTTATAAGTGATTAAATGAAATTTTGAATTTATGTATTCTCATCAAATTACTGAAGAGCTACCATGTTATACGAGGGAAATCCAACATGCAAGGATGTTTAGAGTTGCCTAGCCTAGTAGACCTAAGCCATCTAACTACTTGACCTTCGTAAGGAAGTGTCGTCAAGTCTAAGGATCAAGATACATGATGCCTGAAGACAAATGTTAACAAGTATTTTAATACTATGTATTTTATACATAGTATGTATAAAGAATTAATTATGATTAATTATATAATTAAATAAAGAAAGAAGAGAAGCTCCACCAATTATTATTTATTATTTAATAAATAGTGAAATAACTATGAAAGACTAACTAGGAACTAGTTAAAAGTTCTTAGGTTAAGAATTGAAAATTACCCCAGTAAATTAAAAAGGGTTAAATCAAGAAATCAAGGATTTCTTGATTTCACTGCCCCTTTGATTGAAAAGTTTGCTTATAAAGACTCAAGCCAAGCAAAGGCTTGGGGGTTCTGATTTTTCTCTTGGAGAATTATTATTCTGCCTGTTTTTGCTCTTAATGGTTTTCTTGGAGAATTTTCTCCTGCAAAGAAAAAGAGGATGGATTCAGAATCTGAATACCAGATAGGAAACCCTACCTTAGTGTTATCCACCTAAATGGCACTTCTCCGTCTGAGTGCTGACATCCCTCATGTTGGCACACAAAAGGACATTTATGGATTGAAGTTTGCCTAAAGCACTATAGATGGGCATATTATGAACTACATTTATCATCCATCTAGCTGGTTATTTTTACCTTTTAAATATATCAAGTCTTGTACGCGACTCTTCTTATATGCAACTCGCGTGTTGTACGTGAGAGTTGGTTATTGCATCTCGTGTATAGATTTGTACGCAGGTTACCCTTAGAGCAACTCGCGTGTCATATGCGAGTTGCTAGTATTGATACCCGCGTACACCTTTCTTTGACATTTAAAATAAAAACTCGTGATTACTTAAGATTTGTTAAGCCATTAACCTTAATCACCTTAACTGTCTCAACCTCCTCAACCCTCGAAACTGGCTTATTTCACCTTGGGGAGGGTGTTAGTCACATACACTTGAGAGCAAAGTTATGCTGGTGGAGTTTATTCAGAAGTCTTTGGAGCAGTGGAACTCAGAATCCTTTGGTTGCAGAGGAGTCCTTGTCTCAGGCGTTGGGTTGTAATCTGAACTCATTCATTATTGTTAATAAAGAGAATCCTTCTTCCATATGTGTCTTGAATGTCTTTCATGTATCATGGTTTGATGAATAATTATGATTAAGCACTCTGTATATGATTTATCTAACCTGTTTTATATACATGTATCATCTTGCATTTGGAGGATTTGTTCTTGACAGGTGAAGGAGAAGCATCCCTGAAGGCTTTGGAGGAGAAGCAGAGCGGAAGAGGACAAGTTAGGATCAATCGTCGTGTATCGGGTGAGTCTTTCCTATCCTCCTATTTCCTTTACTGCACTCTAGAGTCGATTGCCTGCAAGTTTCATGAGTATGTTGGTAACCCCAGACCTTCGGTTATAAGGTGTTTATTCCTGTACAATAGAACTGGCGACTCCACTGGGGAACCCGGACTGCTGTAGGTTGTTTTTGTCACCCCTGACCAATCTTTGCTTTGAAGTTGGTGTGTGGTATTTTATCCTGGTTCATACTTATCACAGTGTTTGAAAGTCTTATGGATTTTTCTTATTTTTTGAGAAAAATTTTGTACCTGTACATGGGTTTCTCTTCTACACAGTCGTGTACAGAGGCCTGCATACATGGGTTGCTCGCTTGGACAGTCGCGTACAATACGCGAGTTTCCCTTCTATACAATCGTGTACAAGCTTGGAAATAGGGATTTTTTAGGCTAGGGTTGCTTGTACCTGTCTTTGTATAATTCCTGTTTGTTAGTTGGCTTTCTTTATGGATACTGTGTTGTTAGTCTAAAGACCACCGTGACCACACTTTGTGCTTTTTCATAAAGCCCTTGGGTTTCTTCTGCTTGGATTGTCTTCTGTTTGCATGCTGAAGTAGCTTGGCCTATTGGGTTATAGGTTGAAGTGTCTCTGTCCGGATCAGTGATCAGGGTCTTGGGCATTGTTTTTCCAGTCTATCTTTTGATGATGGTTGGTTTGTCACTTACCTTTATGAGTTTACAGTGATTTTTGTCATTGTGTGCACACAAGCTAGGGTTCCTAGTCTCCCTTTGTTGGTTGATTCTTGGTTCTTTTAACTTGTCTACTTCAGTTTGTTTGTTTTATACAGTTGATTAGATCCAAGTATACTCAAGTTTTGTGCATTTTAGGTGCATGGTAGAGTTTGAGCAATTTTAAAAAGTGAAAAGAAAAACATTTTCAAGCTTTTGCATAAGTAGTTTTCATTTCAGTTTTAAAAATATAATCTCAAAAACTACAAAAAACATAGGCTTAGTTTCTTTTATCGTTGCATTTGTTCATCAATATATATTTACAAACAAAATTTTTTTTTTTGCTTTAATAGTGGTAATTTGCTTTGAAAAAATACACCTTTACTTTTTTTATTTCTTATCGCGTCAAAAACACCATAGTTCATCACTTCATTTCCTTCTGAGTAAGAAACAACCCTTTAAAATAAACGCAATAATTAAAATTTACTAGTACTTTTTGTTTTTAGGGGCCTTTCACCTACTAGCTTAGGCTAGACTTGTGGGATAGGAAGTGTAAACTTCCCATAAGTTTTAAAATTCAGACGTAGTAGACCTTTCTTTAGGTAAATCCTTGACTTTATCGATTGTATCTAGGAAGCTCCTCTCAAAAGGGAGTCAAGCACGAGGCCGCGTGGAGGCATGGACTGAGGAGATAACCCTTCGATTCCTTGTCAAAATGTAAATTAGGACTTTTACGCATCTGGGGATTCTGTCCTAGACAGAGTTTCGGGCTCAGCTACCCTGCCCATGCGTACGAGTTAGGCTTGTGACTGTTGGTATAGCTAAGGTAGCCTTTAGTCTCTTGACATTTAGGGTTCATACCTAGGTAAACCGGAAGGCTATTTCTGGTTCACCTTGGATGGGCTTGGAAGGTAACCCTTGTTGTAAGTGTAGGAGGGCAGTTGGGTGATTCCTTCGCTTGTGCCTAAGAACCACTTCAAGGACGCCAAGTATTCATTCATCAGCTTTCTTCGGGAAAGTACATCTTTCACCCTTGTTTGATTGTTTGAGGCTTTAGGATTTTTATAGTGTATGCTCTGTGGTTTTGCCTGTGTTTAGTTGGCCTTAGGGTGTGATTTGTCAAATTTTCAATGGTGGAGGACCAACCTTTTAGAAGGTCAAGAAGGTTGACAAACCTTCCTCCTCTCGTCACATTGGAGCCTCCACCTCCATCCCAAAGGCGAAGATTGGACACGGACGGTTCATTTGAACCGATAGGGATAAGTGAAGTTCTAGGTGAACCAGAACTTATAGCTAACTATTTTGATCTTGATACAGTTGAGATAGAATACTTGCAGACTGAAAAGTTTGCGAGAAACTTTAACACACCCTTGACTGATTTAAACGATCCTGTGATCATTCAGGTTAGACATTTTGATTCACCTGTGTTAGGTGTCCCTGTGGGTAGGATCATGTCTTCTGCAGAAGAAAGTCATTTTGTGTTCACCTCAGCCGTTCCGGTTGAAGGAGTACTACCTCCCCCGATAAGTGCCCCTAGATCTAGTATACCTTCTACACCTTTGACTCCAGCGAGCTGGGTGGTTCAACCACCAGTTCATTCAAACCTAGCAGGTACTTCTGGTGATATGGTTACTGGGATCCCCAGTATACCTACTATTCCTTCTTCCTTTCCATATACTACCCAGAGCGGCCTGGTAGGATCCTCGGCATTTGTCCAAGGATTTCCTTGGAATGGGGGGCAGATTCCCCCATCCTCTCCATACGTAGGCCCATCACCTTCCTATGTAGGAGTGCAGTTTGGGAACAATACTGCTTATGGGAAAAATTTCCAAACTCCGATTTCGGTCCCGTTTACGAGCTCTCCCTTTTCGTTGTTTAGTGGAGGGATATCGGCTCCTGTCTTTCAGACCCCTATTTCTATGGGGATGGCCCGAACTTCTTATACTGCACCTCCCACACACAATCCTGTGGCTTATGGTTGGAATCCGTTTCAGAGTAATCTACCCACTTCGTAACCGGTGGCAGGGGGCAACCCCAATTTTACCCATGGGTATTCGGGGGCAGGTCCCTCTAATCCCCATGCTGGCACATTTAGTACCCCGGTTCGACCCAAACTTCCATTCCTGGCAACCTTAAACTTGCCAGATTTGTCAAAATTGATGAATGACCGGTGAGGCATGACCCCTTGTGGCCACCTGTTCCCACCAAATTGCCATCGGACATCCCTAAATTCGAAGGAAAAGTTGGTGAAGATCCTGGGGCTCATGCTACCACATTCCATTTATGGTGTTCTTCGAATTCACTGAATGAAGATTCAGTTAGGTTGAGGCTGTTCCAGAGAACCTTAACAGGTATCACGGCAAAATGGTATATTGAACTTCCTTCTACTACTTTCAGTAGTTTCTGGGACTTGGCTAGTGCATTTCTTAGCCACTTTCAGCTTCCGGTCCGATATGATTTCAGAACGGACTTGTTGTCTACTTTTAGGCAGAACAAGGCTACCCACTTCTCGAATCACATCCAAGAGTGGAGGAGGCGAAAGAGCCTTATAAAAGCCACTATTCCTCCCGAGTTCCTTTTAGAGTGGTTCCTTAAATCCCTGTTGCCCTACATATCTAAGGACGTATCCACCCTAGGAGTGACGAATGAAGAATAAGCCATTCTCAGGGCCAAGCAACTGGACTTGATTTATTCACAATCTGGGATCTTGTATGAGATTATCCCTGAGGCACCGAGGCCTACGCACGATGTGGAGAAGCCTAAGCGTGGACCCCATGCCGATGGTGTGGTTAGGTCCGTTAACTCTCCCACTGTAGAATATTTGGATAAACAACTTCATTAGTTGTCCATCAAGCAGTCTACGGTGGAGGCAGCAAAGTCTGCCCCCTCCCCCCAGAGTGCAAATGTTTTTGCACAAACCTCTTAGAAGGGCGATCAGCAGCCCGGCGGAAAGAAAAAGAAAGGAAAGAAGGGAGAGGGAAATCAAAACAAGAAAAATCCCACGAACAATGCTGATGGGGGCAAGAAAGAAAGAAGAAGGTCAAGTTCCCGTGTAAGTTGTGCCATGAGGACCACCTTACTCACCTTTGTCCCCTTATGGATCAAGCCCAGAAGCTGCTTAAAGCTCAACAACCGGCTGTCCTAAGGGATCCTTTTCCCCAAGGACAGAACTCTGCTTCAGCTTCTAATGTAGCCGAGGGAACTCAAAGTGCCCCTGACCCAAACTATATCAACATGGTTCGATCTTCAACTTTGTTGCAGACAAGGAATCAAAATTATGAGAAAGAGACTCTTGAGAAGGGTAAAGATTTAGGTGAAACTTCTAACCCTCTCACAATAGAGAAGCCTATTGAAACTATGCTGAAGATACCGAAAGGTGTCTTCAAGAAGACCTTGCATAACCCTAATGCTAGGGCTGCTTCAAACTACTCCATGGTTGAAGATTTAGCTCAAACCCCACGTGCAATGTCAGATTTAGAGGTGTTACAGAGTTGTCCTGCCCAGCGGGATGCCCTCTTAGCAGCTTTAGGCAGCATGGATTCATTGAGTCTCATGGCAAAATTTCATTTATCTGATGTTAAAATTCGCCTACCTTACCGTGTAGCTTTATCAATAGATGTCATCCATGGTGTAAAGACCATTGGAAGGGCAATTGTTGATGAGGGTGCTTCTACATTTGTTATGTCCTTGACCTGTTGGAAAGCTCTTGGATCCCCAGAGCTGGTCCCATCAAACACTTTGCTTACTGCTTTTGATGGATGGTCCTTCCGTCCGCATGGTATCCTGCCGGATTTTGAAATTAAGTTAGTAGGAAAAGCAGTATCTGTTGAGGTAGAAGTGATTGATGCTCCTTTGGACTACAATCTGCTTCTGGGAAGGAACTGGACTTATGCGATGACTGCTATTGCGTCGGCCTTTTTTCATGTAGTGGTTTTTCCAAATGAGGGCAAGTTGGTTACTATTGATCAACTTGATTATAATTGAAAAGGTCGTTTAGAGTCTAATGAGTCCACTGTGCCATTGGTTGATCAGGTCAAACCTGCTGCACAGAGCTTGGGGGCTGGAATGTACACATCACTGATGTGCATGTTCGATATTCTAGCCCCGGTTAATTATATTGGTTCTACTAGTGTGGGGAAGTCCATAGCTACAGTTGTCGATAGGACTGATCCTTGGGTTCTCCCATCCCCCCATGAACTAGAAGTGACCTTATCGATAGTGGAGGTAGCTTATCAAGCTATCACTCAAGCCACTATTGATCCTATTCCAAATCCTCTAACAGTCTCAGAAGATCTGGAAGAAGTCTATTTGCCCCCATGGGTGGAAAACTCTTCGCACTCTATAGATTGTTTAGACATGGTTTTACCTTCTGATGAAGCCATTCTGGAAGCCATGAGTAGATGTGGTAAGATTTGTGAGGATCTTCATCATCGATCCTATTTTCTTCCAGAACTAAGCAGAATAGAAAATCAAGAGTTTCGTTTGAGACTGTCAGAAGATGTTGATATACCTATCAATCCCTTACCTAGGGAAGGAATGTTTGTCGAGGGGAATATGGAAAATATTTCCGCCACTATACCTATTAACATCTCTGTAAACCCTGATGTCATGGAAAACATATACATAGGTGCAAATTGCTCTCCTGAAGAGATTGCCATCTATACTGCCCTGTTTAAGGAATTCTGCGATGTCTTTGCCTGGTCGTATGATGAGATTCCAAGCATAGATCTATCGATTGTTGAACATGAAATCCGAACATATCCTGATGCCAAACCGGTTTGACAAAAGTTAAGACCTGTTAACCCATGGAAAGCGGCGGCTGTGAAGGCTGAAGTTGAAAAGCTGTTGAAGGCTGGTTTTATCTATCCGATAGCTTTGACTGAATGGGTATTCAACCCTGTTCCTGTTGATAAGAAGCAAGGGAGTATTCACGTTTGTACAGACTTTAGAGACCTCAATAAAGCCTGTCCTAAGGACAACTATCCCATGCCATTTATAGACTAGATTATAGATGCTTGTGCGGGAAGTGAGGTGTTCTCGTTTATGGATGGTTTCTCCGGATACAATCAAATTCAAATAAAATCGGAAGACCAACATAAAACTGCTTTCATTTGTCCTTGGGGTACCTTCGAGTACAAGAAAATGCCCTTTGGATTGAAAAATGCTGGGGCAACCTTTCAACGGGCTATGAACTTTGCTTTCTATGATATTAAAGCCATTGTCGAACCATACCTTGATTATTTGACTGCACATTCTCGTAAGAGGATTCAACACCCAGATCATTTACGATTGATATTTGAGAGATGCAGATATTATAAAATACGCTTGAATCCCCACAAGTGTGTATTCTATGTCGAGTCAGGAAGATTACTCGGGTTCATTGTCTCTAGTAGAGGCATCCAGGTGGATCCATTGAAAGTTGAGGCCATTGTAAATCTGCCTCCTCCTCGCTCTCTTAGGCAACTTCAAATCCTGCAAGGAAAGTCTAATTTTCTTCGACGCTTTATTGTTAACTATGCCAATATTACTAAGGGTTTGATGCCCCTGCTCAAATAGGACACTCCATTTATATGGGATGAAACCGCACAACTTGCTTTCGAGGCATTGAAAAAAGCTTTGCTGTTGGCACCCTTATCACGTCCACCAGATTATTCTAGGGATTTTATATTATATCTGGCCGCGTCGGAGTCGACTATTGGGGTAGTACTAGTCCAGGAGGACGATAAGCTTGTAGAGCATGTCATTTATTATCTTAGCTGTGCTTTGGCCGGACCTGAACTCCGATACTCCCACGTTGAGAAATTAGCCTTAGCAACCGTTTATGCTGTTCAGAGATTACGTCACTACATTTTACTGAGGACCACCACAGTAGTGGCAGATGTGAATTCGTTCCAATATGTTTTATCCTGATGGATTGTTGGGGGAAAATTTAACAAATGGATAGTCATTCTCCAAGAGTTTGACTTGGATTTCCAGTCCGTTAAGTCTAAGAAGTCCTTAGTTTTTGATGAACTTATAGCAGAATTTCCTACTGAAGAAGATGTAGCCGTTGAAGATGACTCATTCCCAGATGAGCACATCTTCTTGATATCCACCTCTGATCCTTGGTATGGAGATATTCTTATATATCTCCAGACTTTGAAGTATCCTGCAGCTTCCTCAAGGGAGGAGCGACGCAAATTACGCCTTCATGCGAAGAACTACCTCATTATAGGAGATACCTTATATCGACGAGGGGAAGATTCCGTCTTGCGTCGTTGCCTTACCCATGAGGAAGTGGAGATTGTCCTGAATGATTCCCATAGTGGAGCATGAGGGGGTCATTTATCTAGGTTAGCAACAGCCCAGAAGATATTATGTGTCGGTTATTTTTTGCCCACGATCTTTAAAGATTGTGTGGAAGCAGTGAAGCGCTGTCATCCATGTCAGCTTTACACTAGGAAAATGCGGTCACATCCTGCTCTGTTATTTCCTGTTGTCTCGATAGGCCCCTTCATGAAATGGGGGATTGATTACGTGACATGCAACCCAGCCTCGACTGGGGGGCATAAATACATCATTGTCGTTGTTGACTATTTTACGAAATGGGCAGAGGCAATGCCTACTTTTAAAGCCGATGGGGAAACAACAGCTTTCTTTGTATTCAATAAGATTATAGCACGTTTTGGTATACCCAAAGTGATTGTCACTGACCATGGCAGTCATTTTCAAAATAACATGATGATGGAACTGACCACTATGCTCGGATTCAGACAAGAACATTCATCTTCGTACTATCCGCAAGCAAACGGTCAGGTTGAGGCTGTCAACAAAACTTTAAAAACTATCCTTAAACGTACAATCGATGCAGCTTGCTCTAACTGGCACATCATGCTATATCTTGCTCTTTGGGCCTACCGAACCAACGTAAAAACTACTACAGGTTTCTCCCCTTTCCAACTCGTTCATGGCGTGGAAGCAATTACTCCGATTGAGTGTGAAATCCCATATCTAAAGATAGCCATTCATGTGTTACCTGATACGACTGAGATTGAGGAACGTCTGGTACATTTAGAACACCTTGATGAACAGCGTAGAGATGCGCTGACTACTAATCAAGCTCATAAAAATAGGGTCAAAACTCCGTATGATAAATTGGTCAAACCTCAGGTTTTCTCTGAGGGGGAACTTGTCTTGCTTTGGGACCAAGACAAAGAACCCCTGGGGGTAGGAAAATTCAAGGCCATGTGGTTAGGACCTTATGTCGTGTCAAAAGTTTTAAAGAAAGGTGCATATGAGTTGGTTGATTTTGATGGGAATAAGCTGCCTGAGCCTCGAAATGGGCTCTACCTGAAGAAGTACTATGCCTAGGATTAGCACTTTTTCTTGTATTTTTCTTGTATGTATTTTTATGTACATTAGGTTGTCGGTTTTGTTTTTTATATTATCTGCTGGTTGTTGCAGATATCTTCTGAAATGTATATAGGTTTCGCTGACGGCGCCAACCGTCACACTTGTAACCTAGCTTCAGCAGCATGGGTTATTTACTCTCCCTCAGGACAGCTTGTTGCCGTGGGAGGCGCTTGTTTAGGTCCTGCTTCTAATAATGTTGCTGAGTATAGGGCTGTAATTGAGCTCCTATGGGATGCTTTGTCATGTGGTATCACCCAGCTTGAAGTTTGTCTAGACTCTCAGCTGGTGGTCTCCCAGCTCAATCGAGCTTATCAGGTACGAAATCCTATTCTATTACGTCAGTTCATGCAAATTCGTTTATTGGAAAGCCTCATTCTGAGGTTATTACATTCAATCATATTCCAAGAAATCAGAATTTATTGACTAATGCATATAATTACATTTTAGATTGGCATCTCACACACATTTTATAAAGATATACAACAAACATATGAAAAACATTTGTAAATAAACTGACA
>LPNX010145512.1:0-118719 GCA_001517045.1 Pseudotsuga menziesii
GGTTTGCAAGGCATACATGTGTACTGGTTCTCGTTGTTCAAAGTCCTGAAAGGAATCATAGACACTATGAGGAAGATGATATCCCATTTTCTATGGGCGGGTAAACATAAATCTTACAAATTTCACCTTGCTGCATGGGAGGCTATTTGCAAACCTAAACCTCTTGGTGGTTGAGGAATCAAGAATCTCGGCTTGTTTAATGTGGTGCTCTATGTAAAATCCTATGGTGTTGTCTCTTTGATAACGGTCTGTGGGGAAAAGTAATCAGGAGTAAATATTTGAAGGATATCACACTATCTATCTGGCTTAGAGACAGGTACATATCTGTGCTAGCATATTCAAATATTTGGAAAATCTGATCACAAACTCAGCCTTTCATTGCACGAGATATTGGTTGGTTGATTGTTAGGGGGGCTCTAGCGTTCATTGGGATTGTTCCCATCGTTGGCTTGCCGGATAATTCAACCCTTTCTGTGGGATTAATCAAACATCTCCACCATAGCAACAGTTTTGTTTTAAAGCAGGTGGCTAAGGAGGAAGGAGATACAAAGTTTCGGTGGCTCTCAATGCAGGAATTACATTTGGTCGGTGATTGGGCTTTGGAATGGGAGACATATGTTACCAACGTCACAATGATTGGCATTAGCTTCTTGGATTGTAGTGATCCCATTGTCTAGGAACCAAACAAAAATAAGGGAGACTCTTACTGCATCATTGGCTTATGAAGCGTTAGTAGAACAACACTTATCTAAGCCCCTTCCTTGGTGGATGTCAAGGATCTGGAAGGGAAGGCTCCCTACTAAAATACAGTGTTTTTGTTGGTTAGTCCTAAACAAGAAGATTCTGACTTGGGAAGCTTTACCAAAGAGAGGTTTTAATGGGTTAGGTAGGTGTAGTTTATGTTGTGTTGCTTTTGAAACTATGAAACATTTTTTTGAGGAGTGTATCTTCTTCAATAGCGTTTGGAGGGATCTCATGATATTGTTGCAAATTTATTTCGAGGGAGTTGTTAGATATGGTGGATAACCTACATATATGGAAGGACTCCTTTCCTTATTTGATGGATACTCCCTTGGCTACTTTTTGGGAGATTTGGCGGGCCCGAAACTTGGCCACCTTCCAGGATCACTTTCTAAAGGTCGAGGCGGTTTTCCATAAAATTCTTGCTAGACTCAGAATATGGTTGTGGCTCTTCGTCCTTAATTGCCAGAGTGACTCAACCACCACTTTGTGACAGACTCTTGGTGACCGGTTTTTTTTACGGGGAAGAACAAAAAGGTTTGTGTGGTGCTAGAATATGGTCGTCAATGTAACGTCCCCATACCCCATAATGTGGATTAATTAAAAGAATTTCCTCATGAACACGTGTTCTCCTTCAAAACACCGGACGTTAACACACACTTCAACCTTCTTTCTCAGACTTGGAAAGCACTGTACCATCCTTTCCACCCTTCACAGATCCCTTTTGCGACCGAAAACACCATTTCCGCATTGGACCTGTTCCTTCCGCACTTTTCCCTCTGCCTTCCGACCTCGAAACTCGGAAGTCGGGAACTCAAGGGTTCAAGGAAGTGAATTATCAACCTTCCGCCCTCCACCTTTTGCACCTCGGAACTCAGAAATTCGAAAACTCAAAGGCTCGACGAAGTGGATTATCAACCTTCCGCCTTCCTCCTTTTGCACTTCCGCTTTTCGCCTTCCGCACATCGGAACTGAGAAATCGGAAAACTCGAAGGCTCGAGGAAGTGGATTATCAACCTTCCGCCTTTTGTACTTCTGCTTACCTCCTTCCGCACCTCAAAACTCAGAAATCGGAAAAATGTCTTTTTTCCTTAGAATTCTTCTGCGCTTCCGACTTCCGCCTTCCGACCTCGGACTTCAGAAGGAATAATAAGAAAATATAGGGAGATTCATACAAAAGTAACCTCTACTTGAACATCAACAAGCATTCAACATGAACATATAAATTCATAGATAATTCATGGCGTAAACAAGTATAACAAAAATACTTATCTTGATGATTAAGTTGTCCTGCAACTAGTTATGTCGCTACAACATTCCACCCAACCATAGGCCAATGTGTTCATTAATCTCTCAACACCCTCCCACCCCTGAGTTGGGCATGATTCCCACAGGGAACTAGGAAACAACAGACTTACACACAGTCAGACCAAAGCACACACACAGTCAAGCCAACCTTCAGTTGGATTGATCAAATTGTCTAGTCAAGCTAACACCAGTTGGGTTTATCAGGTTGCAGGTTTACAAGCCAACACTATTGGTATTATTAGAATGTTCACAATCAAGGCAGCAATCTGTTTAAGGACCAGGAAAGGATTTCTCACAATTCCAAATACAACAAGACGTAGCCAATCCAACAGATGGGTTTATCAAGCTACCAGCCAAGCCATCCTTCAAGTTAGGTTTATCAGGATTCTAAGGCAGTGGAAAGGTAGAATGGCTAAGCTAGTGGCTCATTCCAAAGCTAAGGACACCTCCACAAGATCTATCTGGCTTGGAAACCATGACACCTACACTCCCAACACAAGGAAGCATCCCCTTCTCTGCTACACAGTCTATCGGGCTATGCCTTCCCTTCCAGTGCTCTTTGGGATGTGTAGAGTCGATTCACCAGCCACTCTTATCTTTTCCTGAGGTTCCTTCTGCACTAGGTTTATCAAGCCCCTTCCTTGTCTCTTCCACTCCTAAGTCTTGTGTACCGTTCAGACCCAAACCAGGGTGCACTACACAGCAAACCACAAGGAAACACAGCCACATAGGCTTCACTCTGTGACAAAGAAACCTGCTGCAGAAATGCCTTACGCGACTCGGGAGAGTGAAATTGAACCGTCTGAACCATGAACCCTTGCTCCCTTGCTCGACAAAGGGAAATACTTGCATATAACTGGCTTTGAAGTCCCAGGAAGTGAACCAACACGACGACAGGGTCAGGGATGGACAATCACAGACAAAAACCACGGTTTTGCATCATAGGTGAACGCACATCGTGCAAGAGAAGTCTAGAGAGCTCGAATGGTAGAATCCCCTGAACAACAATGGAATGGCATGGTTCGAATGAATAGATTCATTGAGGAGGAGTGGACAAAACCCAAACGCAATCTCCTCTAACAGACTAGGTATGCATCACGTGCTTGCTTCCTGCAGAAGCAAAAGTGTGTCTTCCCCCAGGTTGCAGGCCTGCGTAGACTGCAGTCTGCCATGCCCTACACTACCCCAGGCATTAAATTCCTCATCCAATTTATGGAAGGAATTAATGATTGAGGACAGAGGACAAAAAAGTAGTTGAGGTACATGGGTTTCTCCATTGACACCTGGTCACACCTTATTGGCTCAGGGGGTTCGACTAACTCCAAGCCATATCCCTTGTGGAATCATGCCCCCATCTCTTTAACATTTGTAGTCCCATGGCTAGCTGTGGTATTTTATTAATTTGCATAGTTACATGATATATCAAAACATATACGTTGTGCTTGAATTAGCACTATCACCATAGGTATCAACCTTGATCACCTATATAAAACACCAGATCAATGACAGGGCCTTGGCCTTGAGCTCCATGCCATGATCTCAATACAATATATATATCATGTACAATATTAATACCATGGGATCAAAACTGGGGTATTACAATCCCCTCTCTCTTCAACAGCACTGTCCTCGGTGCTTAACAAAATTGAACAAAATGCTACATTGGTACCACCTCATTGCTCTGAAAATTGAACAAAAATGGATGTGCATCCCCCAGCTCCCAAGTAGCCTCCTCATGACCATAGTGCTTCCATTACACCTTTACTTATCCTGTGGCTCGATCGTGGAGCATGGTGACCTTCCTGTCGAGGATGCGCAATGGCTCGGTTTGGAACTCTCCCTCGGGTTCCACCTGAATTACATCCCAATCAATCACATGGTTAGGGTCATGTACATATTTCTTAAGAAGAGAAACATGAAAAATATTATGAGCTCTAGTGCTAGCAGGCAATGCAAGTCTATATGCAACTGGCCCTATTCTTTCAAGCACTTCAAACGACCCATAATATCTAGGTGGCATCTTGGCACAATTTCCAAGCTTCAAAGAACTCTTCTTTTCCCTCACTCTGAGGTAAACATGATCCCCAACACTGAACTCTCTATCCACCCTATGCTTATATGCATAGCTTTTATGTATCTCCTAGGATGCTTTCAAATTCTATCTGATCTTTGCAACCTCTTGCTCCATCTCTTTCTGCAATTATGGACCAAGCACAATCATGTTCACTAGATTATCGCATTTCACAGGTGTCCTACACCTTCTCCTATACAAAGCTTCATAAGGACTCATCCCCAAGGATGCTTGTTGTCCATTATTATAAGAAAACTCTACCAAGTGTATATAATCCTCCCACTTCGATGGTTTGTCCATCACATACATGCGAAACATGTCTTCAAGCACTTGATTCACTCTCTTTGTATGTCCATCAGTCTGAGGATGGTAGGAAGTGTTGAAGTTCAGCTTTGTACCCAAATATGCAAACAAACCCTTCCAAAAGTTGGAAGTGAATTTAGGATCCTTGTCAGAGACTATTTCCTTAGGCAATCCATGCAATCTGAAAATCTCCTACATGAATATTTTTGCAATGTCATCAGTATTATGTTGACTTGACTAGTATAAAATGTGCTTCCTTGTTCAACTTGTCCACCACAACCATGATGGAATCATGTTGTCTCCAAGTCATTGGCAATCCTGTAATAAAATCCATGGAAACAACTTCCCACTTCCATTCTGGAACTGGCAAGGGCTGCAACAAACCCACTGGGTGTTGATGCTCAACCTTCACTTGCTGACATTTCATGCACCTTGAAATATACTCAGCAATGTCTTTCTTCATCCCTGGCCAAAAGTACTGCTTTTTGGTTGTATCCATTTTCTTATGATATCTGGGGTGACTAGAATATGGAGCTTGATAGATCTCATCCATAAAAACCCTCCTCAAATCTGTTACATTTGGAATATAAATTCGGTCTTTATGAGTAAGAATCCCATCTTCTTCCAATTTATGTCCCGCATACCTCTTCTCAAGACTTTGCTGCTGCAATTTGTTTTTTACCTGCACATACAATTCATCTTCAGCAGCATGATTAACAATCTGTTGTCTCAAATCTGACTGGCAAATACTAAGAGATGCAAAGTGCATTTCATGTACTTTCTTGCTGAGTGCATCAGCGACTTTGTTTTCCTTTTTTTTTATGTGTTTGATCTCAAAATCAAACTCACATAAAAACTCCAGTCATCTAACTTGCCTAGCATTTAAAGTAGGTTGATCAAACAAATATTTCAGACCACAGTGGCTTGTCCTCAACTCAAACTTTCTGCCCATTAAGTAATTCCTCCGCATCTTAATAGCATGTACTATGGCTGCAAGTTCCAAATCATGACTGGCATAGTTCTTCTCATGATCCTTCAACTTTCTTGACTCATAGCATACCACATGTTTGTCTTGCATAAGAACTTCTCCAAGTCCTTGACCGCATGCATCAATACACACCACAAATTCTTTTTCTAGATCTGCAATTTTCAGAATGGGTGCACTTGTGGGAAGATTCTTCAACTGCTAGAAGCTTTCCTCACACCTTGGTGTCCATTCGAACTTTATCCCTTTCTTTTGCAAAGAAGTGATTGAATGTGCAACCTTAGAGAATCCCTCAATGAATCTCGTGTAATAACCTGCAATGCCCATAAAATATCTTACATCTGTTACATTCCTTGGAGTAGGCCAATTCATAATGGCCTCAATATTCTCAGGGTCCACAGATATCCCCTCACTTGAGATAATGTGACCTAAATAATGAATCCTATCTTTATAGAAGTCACATTTGCTCAACTTTGCATACAACTTATGCTCCCTGAGCAATTGCAATGTCAATCTCAGATGTTCTTCATGCTCTTCCTCATTCTTAGAATAAATGAGAATGTCATCAAGGAAGACAAGAACAAACTTGTCCAAATACCTACTGAAGACACTATTCATAAGGCACATAAAAAACTGGACATTATGAGTTTGTAGTGGTACCATTTGGTCTCACAAATGCACAAGTAATTGGACAAGTTTGTAGTGGTACCTATTTATTTTATTTTTTAGTATTTTTCATTTATACATTTAAGTTAAACTAACATAGATTCATCTAAAAACTCGATCTACCAAACACCTAGAGGGATCCAATTTCAGTTTGTAAGTTTCTACAGTGAGTTAGGTTGATGTAGGGTTTTTCCTGAAAGTCCGCAGTAGACATTTTTAAGTCGACGTTTCGATTCTGAATCGAGAACCATCATTATTAAAAGCTTAATAATAATTAAAAGTTAAAATTAAAATTGTTCTAAAGTTTTAAAAGTTATAAGTTGTTAAATTTTTATTAAAGGTTTATTAAATGTTAAATTTTACTAAAGTTTTTGTAAGTTTTTTTTTTCTTTTTTAAATGTTTGCATTAAGGTTCAATGATTTTATAAGCGCAATCCGACGTGGGAGATTTTTCTAGGGCAAAAATAGTTTTTTTCATTTTCCTCATTAATATACAAGAGGCTATTCATTTTTTATTTATTTTTTTCTAATGAATATTGGGCAAATATATTTTAGTTGAAAAAAACCCTTTCCATATAAAAAAATAGCCCACTAAATTTTTGTAACCCCCTTAATATAATCCATGGGCTATATATAGCCCCTAAAATTATCCATATTGTTGACCCTTGTTGTGTAAAAATAATTTCATATGATCTTCTATATTTCATATTTCATGTCCTGAAATTTTCCTACGTAATTATTGGCTTATCATGTTTTTTATATGATTTACTCTTGGAATTTATTTTGTTCTTATTAGATACCTATTTACTTCACTTTCTCCATATGGATAAGTGTGATGAGTTGTACCATGACAACTTTATTTTGTGTTTCCTTCTTGTATGAATATGGTTCTTCAACATCATTCTTATTTTCAACTTTTCCTTAACAACAACAAAGTTGAAACCCTTTGTTACTTGGGATGGTTGATGTTAAAAATGAATGTAATGTAATCAAATCCATATTATATCACTATATTCTAGTAATAATGTATGAAATGAACTTCCATCTTTTATTGTAAAGTCATAATGATTATTTGTGGGCCAAACATTTCAATGGATATACCACTGGAGTCTTATATTTGTTATGTAATATTCATTAGAGTTCTTTGGTTATGGAAACTGTTTGCTGGAAACATCTCTATGGATAGATCCATGGTTCTTGTATTCGTGATGAGGTCTATTGATCTTCCATCTTTCATCTTAGTTGTGAAGATTGTTTACTTGGCTCATGTTTCGATGGATAGGCCATTTAGGTCTTGTATTTGCAGTGTAATATTCATTAGGGTTATTTGAAGATTGTCTGTTGGAAACATTTTGATGTATAGATATGGGGTTGTTTTGTTTGTGATGCAATCTACTGTAGAGTGTTTTCAACTATTGGTTGGGCTATAGGTTGTGATGACTTCATGCTTGCCACAATCTTTTCTATAGGTTATAAAAGGTTTCTATATACTATTTTGGTGTTGTGCAAGTATTCATTGTACAACTTGGTTCGGATGCAATTTCATGATTCAATGAGAATCAATTGTTATCTTCATCAAACCCATTAGGAGAAGTGTGTTCTTATTCGCATCTTACAGGACATGCTGGAAGTTATCATCAAGGGGGAATGTTAGTGTGATGCCACCTTCCTCCATTTGTATTCTTCCTCCTAGTCATCATTAAGGGGGAGCGTTAGAATATATATAATGATGACTTGTGTGGTATTTTTTGGTAAAATATCTTATAAAAGGCATAAATAACACTAATACTATAAAATAGAGTTATCTCACATGCATCATGTAATTAATTATCTTGTAACCATTATTTGGAAAATTATTTATTCCACATGTGTTATGGGATGTAAATATTCCATACATCTTGGTATATAATAAAGGTGAAGGAAACACTTTTGGGGTATGTTGTGATAATGTGAAATCTCACATCACATGTTGTGTATGACATTTGTACCCACATGATTGTGACATGGTGTGAAGATGAAGAGTGATACATATGTGGAGATGCCTTGTATTGTAAGATGAATATTTCTACATAATAATGAAGGCCAAGCCTTTCGTGGATGTTTTCCCATTTGGGGTTTTACCTCTTATGTCCAGTGTATTGTTCTCTTCTTCTATTGTTCTCTTGTGAAGACTATCTTCCTCGCTCATGTTTTGATGGATAGGCCATTTAGGTTTTGTATTCACAATGTAATCTTCAGTAGGGTTTTTTGAAGGGTATCTGCTGGAAACATTTTGATGTATAGATATGAGGTTCTTGTATTCATGATGTAGTTCATTTCGAAGTTCTTTAATCTATAGGTTTGGTTACAGGTTGTGATGATTGTTTGCTTACCATGATCTTTTGTACTGGCCATCATAGGTTTCTATACACTGTTATGGTGTTTTACAAGAGTTCATTGTACAGCTTGGTTCATATGCAATTACATGATTTAGTGAAAAGCGGTTGTTCTCTTCATCATCTTCAAAAGATGAAGTGTGTTCTTATTGGCATCTTATGGGAAATTATGGACGTTGTCATCAAGGGGGGTGTTAGTGTGATTCCACCTTCCTCCATTTGCATTCTTTCTCTAAATCATCATTAAGGAGGAGTATTAGAATATGTACTGAGGACTTGTGTGGTATTGTTGGTGAAATATCATAAAAGGAATAAAATAACTAATATTATAAAATAGAGTTATCTCACATGCACCATGTAATTAAAATCTCTTATAACCATTCTTTATATAAGACAGGTGGAAAGTTATTTATCCCACATGTGTTATGGAATGTAAATATTCCATACTTCTTGGTATGTAAGAGAGGTGAAGGAGACCCTTTTAGGTATGTTGCAATATTTTGAAATCACACATCGCATGTTGTGTATGTCATTTGTACACACGGGAGCTTCACTAAGTGAACCTCTCACATAGCACATGTAATCGTGGTATATTAAAGAATACCCTTAATATCTGTAGATACTTGCCCAAACTCCTTTTGTTCAAACCCCTTGCCAATACCTAAAACCTTCCCCCACATCCTTTTTTACATTCCAATCCTCATAAGACCCACTACTCCCTGCACTAAATCCCTCATTTGCCCAATACGTACAATATATTAGCCTCTTTTTTTACAATTTCAAAATCCACAATATGAACTCACATGCGAAGATATTGGTCAACAAGTGAAACCCCCGTGTTTGTACACACATGATTGTGACATGATATGAAGATGGACACTGATGCATATGTGGATATGCCTTGTATTGTAAGATGTATATTTATGAATAATATAGAAGACTAAACCTTCTTGTGTATATTTCCCCTTTTTGGCTTTTACCATGTATGTCTAGTGTATTGTTCTTTTGTTCTTTTCTCTCTTATTTATTACATGATTATTGTTGCTTGTATGGAGAGAAAGCTAGAGTAGTAGATCTTTGATATTGATTTACATATTAGTGTAAATGTATTGTTGCATGTTATGCATAATCTTAATATTCTAACAAAATTGGAGTCTAGAGGCTTGTCATAAGTGGCTCATGATTGAAGGAACCTAGACAATAGTTATGAAGGGTGGAGGCAATAGAAATTCAAGTATACTTATGTTCTATATTTATTATGAATAAAAGAAGGACTCTCATCTTCAATCCCATGTATTTGGATAGGATAATTTGATTTCCTGATCAAGCTTATTTATATTAGTTGTTTCTTATATTTGCTTTTGTCTTAGCCAATTGCATTGAGAAAGTTGGTTGTGTTTGGTGTGTAGGTTGCAGAGCTTTGAATTGACTTGGTGTCAGGAGCATTGGATTGGCATACGAATCACACTTCTGTAAATTTCCTTAAAACTCAATCTTGAGCTACACAGTATATATATATATTATTGTTAACCACAAATTAGTTTCTTCACAAATACTGCAGCGGAAAATAAATATTGAGAAAACATATAATAGCAATCACACAAATAGAGACACCTATACTTTTGGGTATGGAAACCCCTAGAAAAACTCTAGATGGGAAAATATGTGCAGCAGTCTAACAAGATGTTTTATTAGAAATATTTTGAACAATACAATCCAGAAAATCGATTTTAGCCAACTTGGAAAAATCGTACAACCGAAACTCATGAAAAAACTCCAACAAGATCGTATGTCCCATGTGTCAGTGTGTACTACCCTGTGCTAGCATTTACGACCCTGTGTCAGCGTACGACCTCCTCTGCATTAGCGTACAACCCCTGCGTCAATGTGTATAGTTTCCTGATTCAACCTTTGTGTCACCTCTAAGGCTACCCTACATCACTATCACGACCTCTATGATTTGCTTGTTTTGTCCCGTAAATCTTCGAAAAGATGATCTTCAATCTCACTCTGCAAAATTCTTCTTCAAACTTCTCTTTCACTCTTCGGATGAAAAGCTATGAGCAAGAAATCTCCCTCTGGAAATGGGTGTGCCAAAGCAATTGTGTGTGTGTGTCCTCTCCACCAAAACAATCTCCTTTTAGCTCAATGGCCAAGCAAAAACCCTAACTCTCACTATGGATCAATGGATGAGATCATCCGATGAGTTCAATGGCCAATATTAGATTATCCATCACTTAAAATATATTTCACTTGAACTTTATAAAAGTGCCTTTATTAAGTCAAATTAAAATTAGATCGCATAATGCACTTTTCCTAAGTCTAAACTTCGGATAAAGACCATAATCAATTTGGCTTCCTGTTTTATGTCTTCTATCAAGCAAGGACAAATGCAAATGATAGAATACCTTCCTTGTTTCCACTTTTTAAAAAAATCAAGAAAACCGCCTCTTTAACCATTAGGTAATTATCTCAAGTATTGGAAATCTAATTTACGAAAATGTGTTTATTATTCTTTGCTTTGTTCTTGAATAATTTTGAGCCTAACTATTTGGGAATTTTCTCCTTAACACCGGAAGGTTATAGACAAAGTAGTGTGACATCATAACCTATTTCAAGGTGGTTTTATCTTATCTTAAAGGCATATTTGTAAGCAATTAATTTGCATGATAATAATTTCCAAAGTGTATTCTCTAAACGGATTTCTAGATAATAATTTCTTGGTTTACCAATGTAAGAGTTTATGTGTGTGCATTCATTTTATTTGTTCTTAGTTATTGATTTCATGGATAAATAAAGTTGAAATTCATAGTTAAACTAGTTAATTTGTTTCAACAAAATATTTACTGGGTACATTGATTAGTTTTAACTTTCCCACCATATTTTTTATTAATTTGACGAGGAAGAGGACAAGAAAAAATGGGGAGGTTTGATCCAAAATATAGATAAGAGGCTTATGAGGAAAGAAATCAAGCTTAAGTTATAAGGTAGAATGGTTGGTTCAAAGGGATTGAATAGAAAACGTTGGGATAATTATTGGCATAGGCATGATTGATGAGTAAAAGCATCATCATTAGTGAAGTGAGGTATGTCGATGTCAATGAAGTCGACATTGGTGAATGATATATGCCACGGTATGTTGACATTGGTCAAGTAAGGTACATCAACATTGATGAAGGTTACATGTTAAGGAATAAGTCATTGATGGTTAGGAATAAGTCATTGAGGGTCCCATTGATAAGAAAAACATTGATAATGGTGAAGATGAAATCGGTGAAGACACAATTGGTGAAGGTGTCATTGTTGACCATTTTGAATGTTGTCAACAATTACCAAGAATTCGATTAATTTTACTATTGAATCTCGGAGATAGTCAATTGATCTATAACTAAATCTTATAGAAGTTTGATTTAATGATGAATTAAAGACGTTGGAGCAGTTCAAAATTCATTGTTGTTTTTCTTGACTTATTCTAGAGAACCATTTTAGGAGGATAGAGGTGAAGGAAGAATTAATCAATGTTATTAGGCGAGAAATTCCAGGGTGAACCCAAGAAGGTTCCAAACACAATATTGAAATCAATTTCCCTATTTCAAGATATTTTTAGCTTCTGAAAGACCTAAGGGAAGACTTATAAGCCTTTAAAATTGTAGATTAATAATTATTGGAGCTTATTCCCCAAAGGGTTATCCAGAAAATTTCTTAGTGTATCGTATAATAATTTGTGTTCCTGTGTTCCTCTTTTTTGCTCTTTCATTAGGGGAAATTCGATATAAAAATGGACCTCTTAAGAAAGGTTCCTTAAAAATAAATGTTTATTTTAAATCAATGCAATTTAAGATGATGATGTCAAACCCACTGTGAAAAGTATTGTAGGGAAAGACAAAACCAATTTTTTCATGTATTGTCAGTTTACCTCTTTATAGGTTTATTATAAGTATAAAGTGTGGGTACTTGTTGGATGAAGAACTGAATTTATTTCACATTCAATGAGTATGTGCACTTGGCACTTTCCATTGTATGCAAGATCAATTCAATATTGCATGTAACAAGCTTTTACACTTAATACATTTTGTGAAACTACAAGGAGATTTAGATTCTACTTAATATTCTAGGGTTTTCAAATGCTCTCTTACTTTGGAAACCTTGATTATTGTTGTCCTATGTGAGTCGTTCCTTGGAAAATTTATTTGGAATCCCCGTGGAGTTCATTTCCTTTGGCGTGAGGAGGTAGTTATTGTAAATATTTTGAGGAAATATGGAGATCTTCGAACTTTAAAACTTTTTTCAATTATTCAACACATAAATCTCTGAAATCAAACTACACAAACCATTCATCCACATAAGACAAGATATACCCTAGTAAAACCCTCTCAATACAGAGGATGAAAAAACCATCAATTCTTTGAGTATATTAGATAGTGCAGAGTATGCTTACAACACAATAGCATATTGCTTGATAAGAGAGAACACACAACAAAAGAGAATAATAATTAGTTGCAATGAACTTGCCATGTGCTCATCACATTAATAACAAGTCATAAACCTAGCTATGCATAGAATAGCGAATGGTTGCATGCTTTTAGTGCACAAATGCAGTACAACTTCGAAATTTCCTTCATGGAATATTAATTATTTACATTAAATCTTTAACATGCCCAACTAATGTGCCATACCTTCTATCAAGGATATTAACTGATAGTTAACTGACATCAGAGTGAACTCAACATCTAAATGAATGTATGTACACTTAGTTAATAGACTAACTTAAGTGTCTTTTTGCTTTAACTCAAGTGTTGTCTTTTAGTTTAATTAAAGTATAAATTATTTATTTAGCTAGTCTATTTAACCGAACACTTAGTTATCTATTATTAAGTTAATCATGTTGATTGATTTTACTTTGCATGGATCACTGAAACTTCATAACTGAAAGTTCTATAATTGATGCACACATTGTCATTTAATTGAAACTTACAATTTCGAGTTCACTTACTCATCTTTAGGCAGTTTGAATTCTCTTATGCATTATCTCTTTCATTGCTAATCTCTGCAACTGCGTCTTATCAGAAATGATAGGAGGAAATTTACTAAAACAAGTCAAGACATGATCTTGTAAAACAACTTCTCCTTTCTTGATTTTGAAACCAAGAAATTCAATTTCAGTTTTTTCGATTTCCATTTTAGGCTTAGACAAGACCAAACCATGTTTAAAGACCAATTCATAAAACTGCTGGAGATGTTTCTGATGTTCCTGCAAGGTCTTTGAACATAGGAGAATATCATCAATAAAAACTAATATCCAACTGATTTCTCTAAATATATCTTCCATCCTTTTCTGAAATTCAGAAGGAGCATTATTGATGCCGAAAGGCAGCACTGTCCACTGGTATTGACCGTGAGGGACTACGAATGCTGTCTTGAAACGATCCTTAGGTATAATACCAATCTGATAAAAGCCTGACTTCAGATCAAACTTGCTAAATATCGTGCAACCTGCAATTCTCTGTAACAGGCTGGCTTTGTCTGGCAGAGGGTACCTGACTTTCTGCAAAGCGGCATTTAGCGGCTTGAAATTTACAACGAGTCTAGGTTTACCTCTCTTCTGCTCTGAGTGTTTGTTTACTACAAATGCTCTACATGCCCATGGACTTTTTGATGGCTCGATTAGGCCCTTGTTTAACAGTTCCTTTATTTCAGCGTCACGGAACTATCTTTCAGATGGGGACATTAAAGCTGCTGAGGCTTTCATCGGCTTAATCTTCTGGAGTGGGTCAAATGGGAGAGAGACAAAGTATTTCTCCCGAGTCCAGAAAGCATTTGGACTGTCAGAGCAGCAATCTTTTTCAAGTTTCTCAGAGATTTCTTTTAAATCCTTTTCTCCATGGATTTCTGAGAAAACTTTGCTTCTGTCCATTTTCATAAGCTGGGCTCAGTTAGGAGGATATACAAGTCTAGGCTCAGCTATTGGACATTTTGGGATTGACTTAAAAACTATAGGTAGAGTAACAGGTTTACCATGCAGGGTAAATGTAAATATTCTCTTATGATGATCAACCATGTATGGGCTTACTCTATGCAGGAATTCTGCGCCTAACACGCAGTCTTCACTTAAGTCATCCATTCTATATACAATTAGTTTATCTGGTTTGCCGTCAAAGTTCACAGGGAAAAACTTTGCTTTAGCTTGCAATGGGACAGGGGTTCTATTAATGGAGGTTCCACCATCGGTAGTCTTTTCCCAGTAGTAAGAGGGTAATGCAGGGCCTCTAGCTAGGTTAACTTGACAACCAGAGTCTATCATACAGTTTAAAGAATAAGGTTTGTATTCACAGGGATGAAACTATACATGGATATATATCTTCGGACCAGAGAGCAAAGATAGGCTAGGAGGAGGTTCAGGTGATTCTTCCTTGATGCTGACTTCTCTGGAACTTATTGTGCTTAAAGCACTCTCATAATGCTTGCTCAGATATTCGTCTGAGGACTGGTCTCGCTCTGTCTGTAGTACCTTGAAGACACTCTTCAGGTCTTCTATTTCAGCACATAGTTGTCTGAGTTGTTGCTGTTTATCTTTGATTAACAGTCTGAGCTTTGTTTCTCGATCTATTCAGAATTTCTGTCTTTCCGAATGTCCTGATGGATAGTCTTGGTACAACTCAGCTGGACTATATGAAAGAGATGATGAGTATTCTATCTTCTGCTTACCTTTTGTCTGCTCTAACTGTCTGAGCAGCTGCTTCTTGTCATCTTTGAGATTTGCTCTCTTTTGATATTCATATGGCTCAATAATAGAAAGCTGTGAATCAATAGCAGCTATTTGCTTTTCTATTTCTTGAGGCTTCGGCAGATTAAACATATTCATATTAAACATGTTAAGAGCAAAATCAAATTCGGGCACATCATACCCCCCCAAATTTGGCGCGAACTTGGAATCAGAGGAATCTAAGGAAGAGGAAGGGGAAAATTTATTGAGACCTGGGGCTTCATCGTCTGAGCTACTAAAAGAATCTGAAGAATCGTCAGACGGAAGATACAGAACTTCACCAGATGGTGCTGCACAAGAATCTGGGTGATCCCACCATCGAGGATCCAAATTATCACAGAAAGCTGCAAGCTTGGGCTTAGCCTTCTTCTTCGGACATTTATTAGCCCAATGACCTTGTTGCCCACAAAGGAAACAAGCTTTAGAAGCAGCTCGGGAGGAGCGACGCTGAATGAATTTCCTGGGCTTCTTATGGGAAAAATGCTTGCGAGATTTATACCTAGGCTTTCTGTCAAACTGCAAGGGTTTATCCGGAATATGATAGCGAGGAGCGCTAGTATGAAACCCTTTATGCTGCTTTTTCTTGTGTTGACACTTACAGGAGGACTGTAAATGTCCACGGTTGTGCTGGCCACAACCCCAATCAGGCATTTGCGCCACATTCTTACAGAATGAGGGCGTGAACATATCTTGGTGCCTCTGAAAATCTTTTGAAACACGCTTTGCTAAGCAGTGTTCTTGCCATGTTTCTAGGATGTGGTGATGCAACTGTGCTATAGAAAGATCCTTATAATTTATCTCTTTATCCTTAAGATATTTCTCTACAGCATCGGATACATGGCTAGAGAAGCTACGAAGGTAGTGCTTCAGATAGGCTGGATCATTAGCCTTCCCTGCTTTGATAATTAACTTCTGCATATAACAGAAGTAAGCTTCGGCTTGAGACAGATTACACAGTCTAGCCATCATAAAAAGTGAAGCCATATGATCAGCATCATCTTGTTTATCTTCACCATAGAATTGTTTACCAAGATCCTTCAAGATTTGTTGGTCGGCATCATTCGGCAACAACAATTCATTTCTTCCCTCAGCGGGGAGACGTTCCCACCAGTCGGATGCAAGGCCAGAAAGTCCTGCAATGATCAGGCTTCCTAGATACTGTCCTGTGACTGAAGCATCTTTTGTTCGTTGGGCAATGGTCCAATGAAACAAAAGGGTGATGGCAGTCTTAATCTCTTCACGGGACTGACACTGGATATTAAGGACAGGGTGTTCAGGCGTCTGAGAAATGATATTACTGATAGAATGAGTTCCAAAGTTTGTGGTGAATTTTGGGGCTGTTAAAGCAGAAGGCATAGCAGTATCATTTGCAGAGGATGGTTCAGGGAAGTCATGCGCTTCATTCTTTATAGCATGCTGAGTGGACATCATCATGAAGTATTTTGGATCAAGGGCAGGTTTACAAGATTTGAAAATTATGATTTAGTATAGTATTCGTAAGTATAGACTTTACATCCATTTTTTCACTAGCCCGTTGAGCATCAAGGTGTGATGTTGTGGGGCTCTTGTCATGGTTGTTGGTGAGATCTTATGAATATTAAATTCATAACATATAGTTATGATCTTTATGATTTGTGTCATGATCATCATAGCGATCAATGATAACTTTGGTAACAATTCCTTGTCATTTTATTCAATTCCTTGTCATTTTATTTAAACTAGTATCTTTGGTGTTTTAATTTATGTCTTTGTCATTTAACTCTGAGTTTCCAAGGATTTCTACTTCCTCACCATTCATGATTTGCATTGATATAACTCCTTGGTATTTCATATGGGACCCGAGGCTCAGTTATCCTATCATTTGTCACACATTCTTTATGGATTTTTTCTAGATTACAAATTTGGTGTCTGACTATCAACATTTTGGTCCATTAGTACTATTATATGTTGTTCGTTCTTTCGAAAAGAAATATACATTGTATTGATTGATAAAAAATTATTTTACTAGCTTCGCCTTAGCTTTGAATTCTTTGATAAAATACATGTTCCACATATGTATTCCATTTGATAATTCACTTGTTAAGCCTTCAATATGCATGTTATCATCAAGTCTTTGGGAATCTCTATGATTAGAGTAACCAAAATTTCACAGTGAAGATATCTTATGTTTCCTCATCATAAAATCTTTTTACTTAAGAAACTATAAGTTTAAATCCAATCCTTTGGTTTTGTTAATCCACCATATAAAACAAACATACACAAGACAAGAACTTCTAGAGTCATTGAATTTGTTGAGATCTTCTCATCCTTATTATGAGCAAGATTCATCTCAAAATATCTTTTATGTTTTATGTTTTATGTTTTTGTATTTATCCATAAAGTATTCAACCTAACATTAAACTCCTAGTAGTTTTAAATTCATTTTTCAAGTAATTGGTTGTGAGTGAAACAATCCATGTGATATAAGAAATTTGGAATTTCTATACTTTGAACTTCCTTATTTTACAAACTATAATTGGATTTGGTGCATAAAGTTATCTTGATTTTTAAGCAAAGCCTACAATCTATTCATTTATAATTGACTTTTAAGCTTATACATTCATACACACAAAGAAATATATTTCAAAAAACACCTCGCAATGAAATTATTGAATACTTTCCTATATTTGTGAATGGTGCTCAATACAAATACGATGTTACTAATTATAACACTTCTTGCTAAAGGCTTCTAGTGAAAGACATAATACAAGGAATCAATATGGAAATCAGCCTATAGTCAAAAGACATAATTGAGAGAATCACCATGGGAATCAACCTGTACTAAAAAATAATCAAATGTTTCTACCTTATTATTTTTCCCTTACTTGTATTAAGTGAATGGCCTTAAAGTTTTATATTTTAATTTCATCATAATTTATGTTTCATTTCTAACTAAATTTGACTTCTCTCATCATTCTCATCAACTACTTTTAGTTTATTTCTTTAATATTTAAATTTGGTTTGGTTTTTTTTATTTACTTTATTTTTGCATTGAGATCTTCATTGTTAATTACAATTTTTTCACCTTTTATATAAGTATTTCATAATAGTTCTTTTTTTTCAATATTATTGAAAGTTATTTTTCCCTTAATGATGGATGGAGTGTCCACTCAAAATATTAGTAATGTTTGAGAATAGGTTATTCTCCAAAAGATTTTACAAATATATGATGAATTATAAAACTATATATTCTCAAGTATGAGTGTCCACAATCACGCTAAAGATATAAGTATTTTGAAGTTAGAAATCTAGTGATGATACACTTGAGGAAGGAGCATTAGAGGAATGCACATGAAGAAGCTAAATGTGAAGAAGGCCAAATCATGTAAGATCAAAAGGAATTTTAGAGACAATGCATATGACGCTAAGCTACAAGAGTATGGAATTTCACTCATAACATAGACTTGAATTTGTACCAGGAAAGAGAGACTATATTAAGTAAAAGAAGAAAGCATTGAGGTAGATTGGAGAAGCAAACACTAGAAAGGAATCTGAAATAAATTAAATGAAACTTAAAGAAAACTTTCTAGAAAGGGAAAAATTGAATATAGCAATATTTAATGAAGTGAAAAAGAAAGTGAAAATAGCAATGTTCAATGAAGTGAAAAGATAGAGTCTAGGAAGACAAAATATTATAGAAAGGGAACACTGTCTTAGGATCGAGACCTTGATCTGGGTTTGAAATGTTGACAAACACAGTGTCCACTACGGATGTTTCGAAAAATAATGTCTACCACTGCAAAAATCTCAGAACTCAAAATACTTTGTGAAGTTAAATACAAGTCGAATGAGTATAATGCACGTATTCGTAACAATAAGTATTGAAAACTCTCTAAAGGGAGAAGAAATGTAGAGGATGTAGAGATAGAGAAATGCCACAAGATATTTTTTCTTTCAAGGGAAATTTGATTTAAGAGCATCCACAAAAATACGTTTCGGTAGCATGTACAAAAAAAATGAAACAATGGGAAAAAAATCATGTATAAATAATGTGAGCACAACATGATAGGCTAACACATATAATTTTGGTGGAGGAAGGAAACAAGTGAAATTTGAGGGTGGAGTACACACAAGATGATACCAACAATGAGTGCAATGATGATCAAGTGTGAAAGCCCATACATTATTGTTAATGGGAAGAAAGTATGGAATAATGTGATGATGAGCATGTAAGGTGAGTGCAATACGAAGTTATGATAGAGAACAACATGATAGAGATAAATAATGCAAAAAGGACAAAATGAAAGATAGACATATAATGCAATAAAGGGATATGAAAGGTTGTTCAACAAAAAATGAAGTAGAATAAAAGAGGTAGATGAGGATTCAACCATGATAATAAAGTGTAGGAAATGCCACATATTATGGTTAGCTAATCTAATCATTGAGATACACAACCATAGCAAGTTAGAAAATAGAGAAATTGTTAATGAGTTGGCTAAGCCTACCATTAGGAAGAAGAGAATCAATAGATCCTAAGTTGTATCTATAATACTTGAGAATGTGATAAATGTCCATCATATTGCCTCATATGTCTATGGTTCCATTTCTCAATCTAATCAAAATCCCATTGAGAAAGTGCAATCCTAGCATTCAAAAACTGCAATCTTATACTATTTCTACATCTCTAAAATCTACCTAGATAGTTGAAATGACAATTTCAAGATTGCGAATGGCAATTTCAATGATTCATGGTTTGCGAAATTCTAATAGATAAGAAGCAATTTTAATGCCCTCTATCAAATTCTTAATTTATATACTTTGAACAATAATAAATAACTTTAACATTTCTCATATAATTGTGCATCTCATTTTATAATTGAATATATAAGCATTCCACAGTAAATATGAAAATTGAGACACCATGTTCCTCTTTAAACCATATGAAGATTATATTTATAAACAACATGATACATTGAAGCTTGAAGAAATAAAGTTTCCATTGTTTGTTCCTTGAATGGAGTGATCCATAAGCACTTCCTATCTCTTCTCACTCCCCTACCACTCACTTTTAAATCATATGAAGATTATCTTTTTAAACAACATGATACATTGAAGCTTAAAAAAATTGAGTTCTCCATTGTATGAAATAAGAAGGGACCATACCATAAGCTCTCAAGCATGGATATAATGGGTGGCCATCTCCTCATTCATAATGCTTCTTAAAATCTATTTTCATAAATAAAATAAGATGGCTAATTTATTGAACCGAGTATATCTCAATATATTGACTTTTTATAAAACCATTAGGTAAATAATCTTTGAGAATTAAGTTTTTATTTAGCAGACACTGACCTCATCAAAAACAAAATCTTGTTTGTTTGAGGAATTTAACAAAAGCAAAATCTTGTTTAACTAATTTAACAAGGTTATAACCTCCCAAACCAATAATCACCTAGCTTAAAAATAAGTTTTATACTATCATAACCTTAACTTTTCCCAAAAAATTGGAAAAAAAAAACTTATATCAACAATTATAGCCCATATTCACCTACCTTAAAAAATTTATTTCATACTCCCAAGTAAATTTTATATTCTCTTAAATTTTATATTTTCCTAGGATAACGTTTCCCAAAGAATTGGCCAAAAAAAATTATATCAACCATTATAAAAGTGAATAAAGCTCTGACAATGTAAACTCTTAATTGTATTCATAAACTTCTAATTAACACAATTTAAAATATCCATACAAATTTTTAGTTTTTATGATCATTGTCATAAATATTCGCACAAGTTTCCAATTCTTATAATGACTCTTAAGAAGTCAGTAACTACTTAATTTGTTTTAAATTCTTATTTATGTGCTCAAAAAGCTTGGAGAAGACGAATTACTATAAACTAAGATATTATGTAGAGTATTTAGGGAAAACACTGGTAATCTCACAAAGCATTCAACCACATAGAAATATATCCATTTAGAAACCAGTGCAAATCATTTCAACCAATGGAGATCTACATGTTTACACCTAAACTAAATTATGGCAAGCATAAATCCGTCTTAAAATTAAACTTCTCAAATAACTAAAAAAAATTCAAATTTTTCCAATTATAAATTTTTTCTTAAATATAAAAAAAAATACACCTCAATAAATCCAATCCAACTTTCAAATAAATTACAAGTTGTAAAACACCTTTTACACCTTGCAACTGTCAATACAATCAATCCAAGTTTCAAATAAATTATAAGTTGTAAAAGACCTTTTACACCTTGCAACTGTCAATACAATCAATTTTAAAATTTCATCCTCCAAACTTCCTTCTATAGATGTAATAAATTTTAGAATTTCAGCCTCCAAACTTCCTCACGAGCACTTCGTCATGCCCATGTTCAAAGCTTCGACATGTCTTCAGAGTCCCAGTCTCAAAAGTAGCAAGTTCAAATTCATCAATAATTACAGCAGCACCTTGACCTTGAGTGACACTCTTAAACATGTGAGCTTATGTTGATTTCAGAACAGCTGTGATAGACTAGAACAAAGCGATTGTAACTTCTCATATATAATCTATATAGTTTGACCACGACTTTGTACAGGCAGATTTGTGTAGGAAACTCCCTGTCCCTGCTCTGTCTGCGTGGAGTAAAGGTAGGAACGCCGAAAGCAAACATTTCTCTGTTTATTTAATACTGATAAAGAAGCTACTACACGTGCTTTCTGCTCTCTCATGGGTGGACTCTGTGTGATTTGGAAGAGACGTAAGCTTCCCAGTACATATATATATTGAGCATCCATAAAACTTCTGCACATTCCTTGGTAATCCGAGACTAACAGTTTATATAAACTGGTAGCTGTCAATTAATATATAAGTATGCAGAAACTGTCATTTATAAGGGATGCATGACGCTTCTATTCTAATTCTTACTGTGGTCCGTCCATAAATGGTTGTTACAGTGAATTGATATACACACTTAGTCCATAAATGGTTGTTACAGTGAATTGGTCTGTGCGACAGTATATATACGCTTAATATCTATTGGGATTTGGAACTAATTTCGGGATAGTCGAGGAGTTAAAGTTGTCATGGCGATAAGGTTTATAAATTTAAAATATAACAATTGCATGACAAAGCTGTAACAAAGTTGATTTGCAGGTCTACACGGAAAAAAACTGAAAAGAGAAAGCAGAACCAGAAAAGTAGATAATGAAGAAATATATAAACGATCTGTGGCCTGATTGGTCACTTTACAACTTTACAATAATAGTTAACGAGACATGTGGCCTCATAATAATGGGGATTCTTGATTAAAAGGTAACAGAGAGGAGACCGAGATAATACAATATGATATCTGATTTAACTAGACATGTGGCCTGATAATAATGGGGATGATATTGATTTAAAGGTAACGGATAGGAGACAGATAATACAATATGATATATGAGAGTACTTGTTTAGAAAGATCCATGTTTATTAAGTACCTTAACATCTTATATTTTGACTCTGAAGTTAAGATGAATGAGCCCTCTGAACAGATATAACCTAGAAATTTTTTAAAATGGCATGCCATTGATAGATTCAATTGACTTTTTTCTTATTCGTAATTTCTTGGCAGAAGAAGCAACAATCATTCAATTTATTTTTGGCATGTTTCTTACGACTTTAGGCTCTACATGGTAAGGAGCTTGTAGAAGCTCATAAATAGAGAGAGAGCTTCGACAAGCACCCCCCAAAAAGGAAGTAGCCATGGAAAGTTCCTAAAAAGCTCCCAAGCTCCCAACAGAAAGGGGGAGTTTCGTACCAACTCCATAGAGCATGGAAAGGTTGGGTAGGGGTTGCCCAAGTGCTAAGAGCAATACTCCTGCAACTATGCAAGAATTGTTTGAATTTACAAATACTTACTTACACAGATAGGGACACCAAATTCCTTGGTTATTTTTGGAGGATGCTATGAAGGAAGGTGGGAATGAGAATGAAGTCAAAAATATTTTCATCATTTAAAACATCGTAAAAAAATCAAAAGAAATTGAAAACTTAGTTGTTTTACCAATTGAAGTATTGGAGGAAAAAATTTATCCTCGAGTGTTGGATACTATTACAAAGTATAAGGAATGTTTAAATACACATAAGAGATATAAGTCTTTTGAAGTGACAAATCTAGTGATGATACACGAAGGAGATTTATTATAGAGGAATGAACAAGAAGTTAAATGTGAAAAAGATCATATCATGCAATATCAAAACAAGCTAGTTTATGAAGTATGACATCACTCATATTCTATATCATATAATTGAATTTGTAGAAGGAAAGGGAATCATACCAAACAATAAAGTAGATGCAAGCATTAAATTAGATTGGAGAAAACAAACATTGAAAGGAAACCAAAAGAGATTAAGCGAATGTTGGAAGACAAAACATTCTAGAAAGGGAACATTGAATATAACAATGCTTAGTGAAGTGAAAAAGAAAACTAAAATATATTGAGTCTTGGAAGATGAGACAATGTAGAAAGAGAACATTGAATATAACAATGCCTAATAAAGTTAAAGGACAAGTCACATTAGTACAATGCATGCATGCATTTGTAACAATAAGTATTGAAAACTCAATTAGGGAAAGAGAAATATAGAGGATGTAGAGATAGAGCAAGGACGCTAGATATTTTTCTTTCAAGGGAAAATTGATGCGATAGCTATCTATAAAACGATGATCATGAATAACATGATGGAACAAGAATAAAAATCAAACATACATATGAGAAAGCTGAGGATAAATGAGGAGAAATCATGATGGATTTACTTAGAATAGTGTTGGTGTGGAGGGATGAAACATGTGAAATTTAAGGATGGAGTGCATAGAGGATGGCACTCCCAATGAATGTAATGATGATAAAGTGTGAAAGCCCACAAAATATGGTTAAAGGGAACATAGTCAAGGATAAATCATGATGGAATTAATTAGAAGAACACAACATAGACATATAATGCAATAAAGGGAGATAAAAAGCTGTGACAAAAAATAGAGTTGAAGAATCATAAAGGTAAATGAAGAGTTGGACATGAAGATGACTGCTAAACCATTAAAATAAATAGTAAAATATACCACATATTGAGATAGAGATTATTTATATATCTAAAAGTAAAATGTTAAAAAATATAGAAATTATAAATGAATTTACTAAAATATAAGTAAAAAAAACATTGATTACTTATCCATTGTATCTAATATGTATAATTTATATACTCCAATAATAATTTATATATAAAACATTTACATATTTAATTGAGTATTTGTTTTAAGATGAAAGTTAAGACAACATACTTAATCTTAAACTAGGTAAGTCAAAGTCATTTTTAATTTATTTTTATTAATAAAATATTATAACTAACTCAACGATCTTAATCTTAAACTTTTCAAACAAAATCTATTTCTATAAATAAAATATTATAACCAACTCATTGAGCTATGTCGTTTAACTTTCCAAAGTTTATTTCCATGAATAAAATATTATAACCAACTCATTGAGCTAAGTCTTTTAACTTTCCAAATGGACCTTTTATGATATTTTTTTCTTTGAAATTCAAAAATAAATTTTATATTTCTCCTAATTGATAAAGTTTCCCATAGAGCTGAACTTGAACTTAATAGCCTTAGAACCTTCGTAGGCATACTTAAAAAAAAAGTCAAATTCAACGAAATTAGCATATATGTTGAAAGATGCATGTGTTGGAAATTCCCGGCTTTGTCTGCACTGAAAGCATGAATGACTAAACAATGCTACTACACATGCTTTCTGCTTCTTGCTCATACAGTGGATTCTTTGTGTGATTTAGAAAAAGCCAAAACTCCTCCGCACTAAGCTTAAACCTCTGCATATTCCTCTGTCTTCGGAGACTGGTTTTTATTCTGTAGAAAATTGACGCTTCTATTCTATTCCTTGCCATGGTCCGGCTATAGTGAATTGGGCTGTGCGGCAATATATAGTATATACACATTTAATATCTATTGGGATTTGGAACTAATCTCGGGATAGTCGAGGAGTTAAAGTCTTCATGGCTATAAGGTTTTTGAATTTAAAATTTGACACTTGCATAACAAAGCTGTAACAAAGCTGATTTGCAGTTCTTACACTGAAAAACAAACTCAAAAGATAAAGACGAAACAAATAAACAATCTTTTAAATGGGGATCATGAGTACTGATTTGAAATAATGGAAAGACTAGCAAGGCCCACAGAGTCTGATTAATTTCAGATGATGTGTTTATCACTGTACAATAATAGTCAACCAGACATGTGGCCTAATAATAATGGGGATGATATTGATTACAAGGTAACGGATAGGACACACAGATATTACAATATCATATCTGATGATAAAAGGAGGAACGGAGCTGTAGTATACAATTTTGGGTGTATGGATTTTCACATTGTGTATACAACCAGGATGGCTCAGGCTAAGAATGGACATATTCTTTCTGTTTGTATATAAATATATGTATTGACCTGTACTACTGATTTTCATGGTCACCAACTGGTATCAATCATCACTACTATGCACACAGCTTTTAAATTCTGGCAATTAGTCAGGCCCAAAAAAAACTGAGGTCCAGAGTGAAGGGAAGAATTTTAATTCAGCTTCGCTATGTTTGGAGATATATAGATAGATATAATGTTTAAGAACTGCAGGAAACTGTCACAAGATGACAAATTCAGTGTGTCATGGAAGAAACATGGTACTTCCCTTCCCAATTTTTATTTTTGGAACCTATAGTTTGAGTTTTTAATTTTGATGTTATTTTTCTATTATTATGGTCAATATACCGGGAATGTCACTTGATGTTGATGGTGATAGTGAACATTTATTTTATTCAATATTCGTCTTGCTCAAAATTTTGGATAGAAAATTTTGTAAATTACTATAATTTTGATGAGAGTTAAAATACAGAGATAATTATGACCTCTTTGTAATATCTTAATTTTATTGTATCCTCTAAATTTTCATTGCATCACAGATTGTCTTTGAACTTTGAAGTTATAATATTTAAATTTTGATTTTCAATATTAAGGCCTTGTAATATCTTTATTTTATTTTATCCTCTAAATTTTCATCCCACTACAACTTCTCTTTGAACTTCTAAGTAATAATATTTTTAATACCAAAGATCCAAGACATGGCATCTTCATGCCAACCTTGCTTGAGCCTAAATTTTGGGAAGTCTATGGTCTCCCAAATTATTAAATTTTTTCTTGTATATTAGGTACCTAGTCATAGCTATGCTTTTGATGGGAAAAAGACTCACTTCAATGAAGAGAACAAGATAGGGCTTATTGCTTTTAATTTTAAGATTGTAAGTTATAAAAGGATTCTAGATTTTCTCAATCATTTTCCAGGATTCTCTACAGAGGCTTCAACCCCAAACTTCACACCCATACAATAGAAACTTCACGCCCATACAGGAGAACTGGAGATATTTTCAAAGAGGAATTTATTTTTATCCCACATCACAAGGTTTGTTGACTTACAATTGTTTTCCAGACCAAAATAAGTTTTCCACCCTTTATTGATCATTTTCTCAATGTGTAGTTCCACTTAAGCTTTTGATGGATATCAATCCCAAGATAATTGTAGAAAGTCACTTCCTAGAAGTTATTATTATCATAAAAAAAAGAGCCTAAGTGACTTTATTATATTTTATCACCATAACTTTGGTTTTGTTTGCTTATCAAGATCAAAGGGACATCTTGCCAGAAGAAAATTTTGGACAGCTTAAAGAAGGAGGTTGATGACAATTCCCACTAGCATTGTGCTATTGCAATGTTTCTAACTTATCAATGTATATCAAAAAGGGTAAGGAAGAGGAAGAAGCATTGCTTAAATACTATATTAAAGCAACCCTCACTGGTCTTAAACTTCTAAATACACAGTCAAATCCCCACATTATGCAAATAAAGTTAGAAAAATATTGCTTGAAACATTCCTTTGTCCAAAAAAGTTAGATATTTGTTGATAATGATTACATTGAGAAGCTAAGCTCTTTAAAGTCCAATACAGCTGAGATGTTATTATCTAATGTATATGACAAATACAAATAAATTTAAATAAAACGAGTTTCAGTTCTATATTTTATATAAAAGATTAAAAGATTTAAATAAATTAAATTAAATAAAGATAGGTTTAGTTTTATATTTTATTTAAAAGAGAAAGATAGTTAAACCAGCATAAATCATCTGAAATATAGATTTATAAATATTTATGAGAATTTAATATTTTATCAAAAAATAATCTAATATTTTATCAAAAAATGTGATACTTGTAGTTTCGAATTTCAGATGAATTCATATGTTACAAGTAAATGCAAAATAAATACTTAAAAAAACATTTTTAATATATTATTTTTTCATTTTAAAAATAAATTTTAATGAATTTGATTATTAATTTATTTGTAAGTTGATGTATTATTTATAAATTAATGTCATGTTTTTATTATTATATATTTTATTAATATAGATTTATTTTAAGATTTATTAAATTGCAAATAGAAAGAAAAAATAATAATAATAATCTTAACCGTTTAATATTTATTCGCAAGGAAAACTATAGTAAGTTTAATACTTATTCACAAGGAAAAACTAGAGTGCTCCTAACACTCTTCTACCGAAAAGGTGTATAAATTTGATGATTTGTTGTAATTTTTCCATCTGGATAGGAGAGTGTGTCTCTGTGAATATCGAAATTAAAACCAGATCCCAACCTGCTGTTCAACTAAATGATGGAAGCTCAGAAGCCCCTGAATCATAAAGTCTCAAAAGTGCAATGCAATCGAGCTGCCTTAAAGTGAGAATGCCAAGAAAGTTGAACAATTAAGTAGGTATGCAGTAGAGGTGGTCCATCAAACCATTGGGCAGCTTTTACTGTTACCTTTCAGGACTACTCAGATATCAGTTAAGAACTTGAATTTCATGTAATATCGAGCTTGAATATTAATATCCCCACTAGCACATATCCATCTTTCACCAAGAAATCACATTTTCTGTGTGAACTGCTGAGTATTTCAATATTCATCCCCCACCCAATTCCCAGAAATCCTTCCCTCATTCTTGGTATCACTCATTCTGCCCGTTCTAACAAATGGGTTCCCAGTGCAAGTTGTCATGCACAGAAAGCTCACTAGCCTGTGCATTCCCCACAATGACAATTACAGTATTAGCATTACTACTCTCTGCCTCGCCTCTGGTTATGGGATGGGCATGCAGGGACTTCTGTGGCCCAGTCCAAGTAAAATACCCCTTCGGCACAGGTTCTGGCTGTGGGGATCCCAGATTTCATAACTACGTAAGATGTGAAAATGAGAGATTCATCTTCACCTCTCACACAGGATCATACCTAATTCAATCCATAGACTACAGAAAACATATAATGTACATCGAAGATCCCATCATGTCCACCTGCAATTCCATGCAGCCTAGTCCTAGCTTTGGGCTGGATTTGTCTGCCCCCTTCAGAATACAAAACGACATATTTGTTCTCCTCGGTTGCTCTTCCACTTCATGCCTTTATTCAGACCCCCAAAACCATCTCTGCGACATGGCAAGTGCACATATTTGCAGCAGCCTTTATGCCTGCCCGGGAGTTTCAGGGCTCAATCTGCCTCTCTATTCACCCATCTCTTCATGTTGTGTGTATTCTCCTATCAATCTCGGCCCCGCTGCAGAGCTGAATCTTCCAAACCTTCAATGCTCGTCCTATACCAGCATTTATAGCTTTGGTAACGATCCCACAAATCCAAGTCAGTGGAGATATGGTGTGGCTCTTAAGTATAACTACAATGTTGATAACTATACTCCCAGCTCTTGCTCTGACTGTGAGAATAGCAATGGGGTGTGTGGGTACACAACAGGGCCCTATGAAATCTTTATTTGTGTTTGTAGAAATGGCATCAACACCACCTCAAACTGCTATGGACAAGGTAATGTTTGCTCTATTTTCTTTAAGTTTCAGTGTTGACAGAAACCAGCAAGGAATAATAATTTCTATATTTTCTTCGAGTTTCAGTGTTCATAAAAACCACTCAGTTTTTGGCTGAGGCAGGATTGAATTTTTTTAAGACATGTCCCTTGGGGATTCTCAGGTTGAGCCCATATTGGGACATGTCCTTATGAGATTCTCAGAAAGAGCCATTACAGAGAATGGAATTTGGACTAATCTTGATAAACTTTCAAAGTTTTATCACTAAACTACAGTTTAAATGATAAACGAGAATCACAGGCATTGAGAGAATATGGCGTGGGCTGGAGTCCGTATTAAGATATGGACACTTAATTTTTGTATTTATTGTAGAATTAGTTTTTAACAAGTGTTCTTACAAAACTTGAACCAGCACATTTGCATGAATTGCAAATGAGAACGCCGATAGGTATTCTGTTACTGCCATTCGGCGTGAACCTTTCATTTAACTTGTCAACCTTTCAATTTACCTATTATTTAATGGAATTTACCTTTCAAATCAGCCCTGTGTTTTATTTATGGTGTGTATTTTTTTTTAAAGAAAACCATGGTTTATTTAACTCAAACGATTCAGCTGAAATGGGTGATTGGGATTTCCCAGTTGATTGAACCCATTAATGCTAATCCAAGTAACACCTGGATTAGGTAAACGACCTTCAATCACCAAGTCAATCTCAACAGCTAATCTATTGGATATTCCAATTCACTCTCAACAGCTAATATTTTGAGCGAATATCCAGATCATATGAAATCTGGCTCGTCCATCGTTAACTAGCCTTTCGCTATCACTTTCCTGATACAATTTTCATTGAAGTGGCCTATGGGCGAATAAAAAATAATTATACCATCGTCAGATTGTGGTTTAAATCATGAAAAAGTCGTGAGTATGGCCTAAAAACCTGAAATTTAAATTATGTGTAGATTAATGTAGATTCATTTCAGTAAAGGAGCTGTATAGTTCAGTAAAGAAGCTGTATAACTACGGGACGATTTTGACTTTTTGGTTGATTTTAAGTTGACTTTTCGGTTCATTTTAAGTTGGAATCCAGTGAATTTAATTCACAAAATCAGGTGATACTAAAACCTTAAGCACATATACTCTGTAAGATCAAGCAATGTATTTTTTGAAAATTCATAACCAAATATCAATAATAACTAGTCAAAATAACAGAGTTAACTAGTAGTAAAGTGGATCAAAATAATTTTTTATTTATAATCACTTTTTTCATATTTCAGCAACAAGATTTGACATTGTGATTTGCTTAAGAGAGTAAAATACTGAAGGATTTCGTTATGTGTATGAAAGATGCATTGTAGATATAATCCTTTACATTGATTGTGACATAGAAAAAAAACGACGGTGGCTAATTAATATATGTTGATCATGGTTTACAGGATACTATGTCTGGGGCAATGCACACAGCAGACTCACGTCCAAGATTGGGATTGCAGGTAACTGTACATCAGACTTCGTCTTTGTTTTTCATAGTTAAGGAATGGAATTTTGGTATGCTAGAGGAACTGTATGCATGCAATTCATGCACTGAAAACACTTCAGAATATCAATATATAAATTTGTATATGAATATATAAGAAACTTTTCCAGTACTGGTGATTTCCCAATGGTGGTGTAATAGCTTTTAATTTCTGGTTTTACTATCAAAAATGGCTTCTTTTATTTGAATTCAACTTGAATTCAACTCTGGTTGCAAGTTCCCAGCACAAAACTACCACCTTCCAAGACATTTTTCTTCAAAAATTTCCTCCGAGACTTTTTTCCAGGAAATTTTTCTTCATTGTTGGTCAAGAAAGTAATGGCGATGTAACTTTAATCTATCTTATTTACCGGTTTGAAGCTGAAATAACTGGATATTGATGGAAAAGTTAATGAAATTTGAATGTATTTCTTTGTAGGCTTTACAGATTTGAAGCTGAAATGACTTGAATTTGATGGAAAACATATTGAAATTTGAAAGGTTTTCTTTGTATGCTAAGTGTTGTTTGTTAAATTCTGAAGTTGTTCTTCCCCAACGCTTATCAGAAAGGAAACATCGCTACATGTAGTCATCCCCACCCATGTAGGTAAAGCTCTCTTCTCTTTTGTGGGCAAGTTGCATTAACATGGAGTACAATTCTTTGCCATGACATTGGCTGGCATTCAATCGTCCCCACGCCTGTATGATATAGCTGTCCTCTTAGCATCCATTAACATGGAGTACAATTTTTTCAATGAAAGTTTACTCATGTCCTCAATGGGTTTGATTACTAGAAATGGAAACAAGAATGCAAGTGTGACAGAAAATAATGACTTCAAACAAACTCTTTTAACATTGACCCATACCTCAAACATTTTTATGATCGTGGTGGTTTAACATGTCATAAATGCATAACTCAAACCTTTTTTTTTAAACGATAATGGTGGATTAACATAACATAAATGTATAACTTGGAAGAAAAAATGTTAATACTTAGTGAAGTAGTGGGGAAAAGACATTTCAAATTCAACCATGTTAAAGGTTAATATCATTAAAACATCTCATCTTTTATACAAAATTTCAGAGAATGATGATTTGTAAATTAAATGACCTTTTATTTTATCGATTCAGGAATGATTTGTATTTAAACTGACCAGAGTTTTGTTGTCGATAATATTTTGCAGGTATTTTGTCAATGATGAGCATCCAGTTTATGTTCTTGTAAGGAGATAGAAAGGATCAGAATTCATAATGTAGCTTTTGTAACAATGTGTGACCTCCTGCATCGGTTCTGAATCTCTGATTTGAGGTGGCCATCAATCAGCTGCTACAATTTTAATACTAATCATTTCTTTCAAATTCAAGTTACATGTAATTCAGATTCTGCTCGAGCATTTGTTCATTGTTTTAATTGGATTATCTGAAACAGTGTTGAACGTCATCAATCATGCCGAGACTCTCACATTCAACAAAATAACAGGAAATTCAAATGGAATCTCACATTTGTTCATTGCTATAATTGGATTATTTTAAACAGTGTTGAACGTCATCAATCATTCCGAGAATCTCACATTCAACAAGAATAACAGGAAATTCAAATAGAATCTCACATTCAACAAGATTACTAAATAATTTAAATGGGATCTCACAGTCAACAAGAATACCAAGTAATTTAAATGGAATCTAGCATACCGAGTAATTTAAATTAAATAATTTAAATGGGATCTCACAGTCAACAAGAATACCAAGTAATTTAAATGGAATCTAGCATACCGAGTAATTTAAATGGACCATTTAGAGTAAACCGAGGACGCTGTGCTTTGAAAACAAGCGCCATTTTAAAGGTCTGCGTAGGCTTTTGGGCTCTCGTATCGTTTGATTCGTACGTTTTTATTGTTAAGCTACGGAGTTCTGAACAAGGGTAACCATGGCGAGCGTGAAGTTTGTTGTAATCAGTGCGCTCTAAAAAATCTGCAGCTCTACATTCTGAGTATCCTTTTAACAAGAAATATGAAAATTTTTACACATCAAGAAATTTAATATTTCTTTAACTATCTATAACTATCTAAATTTTAGATGAATTTATACTAATTTTTCTTTTAGCTTTTGTGGTTTTTTAAAACATCTCTCCTATAATATTGGTTTTGAAAATTATTTAATAAATTATAAAAAAATTGGTGAAAATTTACACTATTCCATTATAAAAAGTGTTTAATGATAATTATTTGAATAAGTTTTCTAAGCTTCTTCATTTAACATAATAATTTTATATTTATTTAATATACCTAAATGAAGGTTTCAGGTGTTTTTTTTAAATCAATTTTGATTGAGTGGTTATTCATAATCCACTTGACCTATACGTGAGAAGAACCATCTCACCCTATCATTATGTTATCTTATTAATCAAAAGTTAAGTTAAACTCTAAATAAATTAATTAGGTATATGTAATGATGTTCTTTTCAAGTTTCGCTTATGTTTGGTTTGTATCATAGAAAAGATATTTGCTTAAATCAAGATATAGGTTATTAAATGCTTAAAATTTACAAAGTAAACATGTCATAAATACAAAAAAAAATACATTTCATATTTTAAATATTCTAGATAATATTCATTATTCATTTTAAGTAACTTGAAAGATTTCTCAAATTTAAAACATAATTTATGATACAATAATATGATAATAGAATTTAATAAGTGTTTAACACAATGAAACAACATGATTTAAAAGTTTAGGCGCATGGTCTTAATGTTTAGGCTCATGGTCTTAATGTATGTATTTTTTTTAATGGTGATTAAGTAATATATCTAACTTCAATTATTTAAAATATTAAGTGGAACAAATGTCATAAAATTGTTTGAAATGTTTCATGTGTTCTTATGGGTCCATTTTTTTGTGTCATGCTTGGCAAAATCATTTTTGTTTATAATATTTGAGTTTGTGATGAAAAAGATACAAATAGTATGAGCTATCATTGCATATATTGTTATTCTAGTTTAAATTAACAATTAAACAATAATTGAAATGTTAAAAGTTAAACTAGAACATGAAAATTAGTTCAAATTCTACTCTTATCTTAATAATTGAAATTTAAAACATGAATGGTTAACACTTAGATTATAACATTAAACATGAGTTGTTAACACTTAAATTATAACATTAAGTTTAAACATTGTATATATATTTAAGTATTTAGTCAACTTTATCATATTATAGTATGTCTAAGACCATAGTCCTTCCAAGACCTTGTTATAGCCTTCAAGTTTGTAAATAGAACAACAAAAATCTTTTAGAGAAAAGGGTGCCAGACATTGTTAGATATAGTGGGAGTTGATCATGGCGAGGAGTGCCCGGGATTAATTCTACGACCCATTAAATCTATAAATCATGGCCTAGTTTTTATAACTATTGGTAAGCATGTTAAACCTTCTCATTTGACCCATTAAATCTATAAATCATGCCTAGTTTTTATAACTATTGGTAAACATGTTAAACCTTCTCATTTGATTATGTAAAAATTGGCTAACCTGTAATAGTGTGACATCTTGGTTGATGAGTCTTGGGATCCAAAGAGCAAGATGAATTATTTTGTACTTCTTCTTTAAAAGAATGGTGCCTAAGGAGAAGTCACATCTATGCCTAGAACCCCCTTCATGAATGACATCATAGCACCTAAAATTGTCATTATTATTGTGAAATAGTATTGTTAGTTAACTTCATTGTCCATTTAGATTTCAAAAATAGTTATCTTAATGGTAAACCCAAACTGGAGGTATACTTATGAGGAAAACTTTAATAGAAAGTTTAAAAGACCATAATTTACTATCAAACCCAAAAATAATAATTTAATTATAATATTTATTTTAATTATTTTTCATACATACTATTTACTAAAGTTTAAAACACCCAACTTTATAATCAAACTTCAAAATAAAAATTTAATTATTTTTCCTAATACACTAAACTTGTGCATATTACTTATAAAAGAAAACCTGTACCCTTGAATACCAAAAGAACACTCTATTCTTGAACTACAAGTTAAATGGCGGTTCAATCAATCTTTCCTTGTAAATGTATACTTTCTAATACAAATTCTTGAATTCTAATCCTTCAACAACTTATATTCAAGGTGAAAAATCAATTATCAATAACACAATTTGTATTTCATAATGTTAAAATAATTTTAAACCATAATGTTATTTATCATATTGTTAATTGGTTGCTTAACAAGAAGAGGGATGTGCTAGAATAAATGAATAGGGATGTGCAAGAATGAACAAAGGGAGTCTCTAAACTAGAGGAAAAGCACGGGGGCTTCACTTGTTAGCCAATATCCTATCACATTAGTTCATATTGTGGGTTTTAAAATTATCAAAAATCAAACCAATATATTGCAGGTACTGGGGGGATGAGGGGTTTAAGGTGGGGGTGGGTAGGGTGGTTTATAAGGATTGAGGTATAAAAAGGGGTGGGGAGGAGGTTTTCAGTATTGGGAGGGGGTTTCAACAAAAAGAGTTTGGGTCAATATCTCTTGAAATTAATGGTATTCTTTAATATCCCACGATCGCACGTGCTATGTCAGAGGTTCACTAAGTGAAATTCCTGCGAGGAAAAGAAAGAAATTATCTCTTAATTTTCTTACTTAATAAAGGGTAAGAGAGCAAGCACATACAATTTTATTGTAACTTTGTTATAATATGTTGTTCTAACACCATTAAGTTTATATAGATAGCGAATGTGATAACATATAAATATATTTTTCTATGAACTATTAAATTGAGGGTATATTTATAAGAAAAAGTTAATTGCAATGAGAAAAATAGTTTTTAGAATTATATTGTTAATTATAAATAAATAAATGTTGTCAAAAACAAACTATCCTCTCAAGCATTCTTGTTAAAAGTTGGGGATATATAATTATGCCTAGCGATCGTCACCAATAATAGCTTATAACAATGATCAATTATTGTTGTTGTTAGTGTTGCCAAAATCAGCATAACAAAGGTCACCAAAGCTCCTTTTATTCACCATTATTTCTAGTTATCATAGACCACTTTAAAAAATGGTCAAAGAAAGGCCATTGTCCAAATGGGAAGTGAGGGTATTTTTTAAGGATTCTAATATTATACTTAAGTATAGTATTCTAGGCGATTGTTTTGGATTGAAAAAGAACATGTTTAAAGATAGGTAGGCGAATATTAAATTTGAAACATACAATTAACACTGAAATGTGTAAATTTTGGCGAATATTATGATTAAAAAAACATATTTTATGTAAATATAGGTGATATTAGAGACTAAAAATGACCAAATGGCGAATTTTTTTTTTGAAAAAAAACCCAAAAAATAGACAATTAGCGAAATTTCACCCCTAAAAATTACCCTGATGGACACATATGGTGACAACCCTTCCTTGACCATTTCCTTCCCTGCATCTGCGATTTTTTTTTCAATGATCAAGGAATGATTGTTGTTGTTACTAATAATGAAAAAAATTGTTGCATTCAAGGAATGATTTCCACCATTAATGTCATCTACAATGATATTCATTCATGGACCTTTAATATTACTTCCAATAACATTGATGGGATGTGAACTTCGTTGTTTGCAACTAGTATTTTTTAAAAATGGTAACAAACAAGGAAAGATTGTTGCCATTGTCCATATACTCCAAATTATGTTAATGATGGTTAAGAATATAACCTTTAACAATGGTGAATTCTTGTTAGCATAGATAAAAATGCGAGAAAATATTTGTATCAATTTACTAATCATCTCCATTTTGTCATCCAAAAATATCTTTTTGATGATTTCAAAATGTCACCATGGGTCATAAAAAAACTAATTTTTGAAATTGATGGCAATTATTGAACATCGCTAAATATCACCATTGCCAATGACTAATACATATCCCCATAAACCCAAATGCAATAACTTGATTCTCAAAGGTCACTAGACTGTCATCTTTCAACCATCATAGAAATACATTTGATGATGCTAACTCAATACCCTAACACCTGAACTATTAACCCTCTTAACTTCAAGCCATTTATAATTAACCCACTACCTCCAAACCCCTCTAGCATCTAACCCATTAACACCCTAGCCTTTATAATGCAATTTCAATTAACCCACGCAACGATGTAATGCACATAAGCATTGAACACACTTAAGAGACACACATAAGCAACTAGTCACACAACTAATGGTGCACATAAGTAACTAACACAACTAAGCCATGCACATAGACAACTAACCAACATAAGAACCTATTGAACATATTAAGGGAACATCTATGCAACCCACATGAGAGGCGCTAAACTTTAGTGATGCTTATAATGATAATAACCTAACCGCATGATCCATATCAACCCCCATAACATTAAACCTATTTATATCTAGCCCAACTCTTGAACCACCTAACACCTAACCCACTAACCCCTCTAACCCTAACCACTTAATGCACTAACATGCACCTTACCCACATTAACACCTTAACCTACCTGGTCTGGTACTGGGAGGTGACCTAAACTTTACTCTTCATACCTCTGAGATTTGGGGCTCTCGAGCCATAAGGGACCCCCTTTCAGCTTATTTTATTTCACTCTTGGAATCTGCGGGTCTTGTGGATGTGGCTCCACAGGTGACTGGTCCCACATGGAGAAATGGACGTGTAGGGGTTGATGGGATAAGTAAACGTTTGGATCGCTTTCTTATAGCCTCCTCCCTGTTACCCTCATTGGGATCATATAGAACCTGGACTAAATGTCATGAATTATCTGATCATTACCCAATTTGCTTTGATTGGAGTTCTCTCAGAGGACCTTTTAACTATCCGTACAAGTTTAACCGCTCTTGGTTGGAGGAATCTGATTACCTTAAGTGGTTTCACCAATGGTGGACCTCTTTTTCGATTGATGACACTATTTCTAATATTGAGGACGTAAGTCTCATGCTTCGTAATCTCAAATCTGCTACCAAAATTTGGACTAAAAATAAGTCTGACAGTATGTCATTGGCTACTTCCAAGATTGATCAAGAGATAGAGCTGATATTGTCTGGGCCCACCTTTGGTATCCTCTCTAGTGATCAAGCTGTACACCTGTCTTTACTTAGTAAGGAAAAACAAAAAATCTTAAGACATCTACAGCTTACTTGGCAGCTTAAGAGTAGGACAAAGTGGGATCTTCAAGGTGATTCTAACACTAAATATTTTCATGCTGTAGCCTCGGGTAGAAGATTACATAATATGATTTGGTCCCTTGAGGACTCTGAAGGTAACATTTTTAAGGAAGAGTTCTCCCTGAAGGAACTGGGTAAGAATCACTTTGCTAACATTTTCAAGGATGATGGAGGTACTGATCTGATACAACAACTCAAGGTGGTTTCGTTATTTAAAAGACTTATTTCTCCTGAGCATTCTCACACACTCTGCTGTCCGGTTAATTTAAAAGAAATTGAGCTCGCACTCCATTCCTTTAAGAAAGATCGCAGTCCAGGACCAAATGGGTGGCCCGTGGAGTTTTACTTGCATTTTTTTGATCTTTTGGGTCCTCTTTTGACGAATTCTATTGATCAAACCAGAATTTTGGGTTTTATTCCCCCATCTATGAACTCCACTTTCCTTGCTCTCATTCCTAAGATTGATAAGCCTCGTACTTTCGCAGACTTCAGACCCATTTCCCTATGCAATTTGCTTTATAAGCTTATCTCAAAAGTGATTGCTGGAAGGTTAAAACCCTTTTTGGATCAGGGTATTTCCCGCGAGCAATTTGGTTTCCTTAAAGATCGCCTTATCTCAGAACCTATTGGTATCGTTCAGGAAGTACTACACTCTGTGAAAACACAAAATCTTTGTGCATTTATTCTCAAATTGGATCTTTCAAAGGCTTTTGACAGAGTGGACTGGACATATGTTAGATTGATCCTTATACAAATTGGAGTGCCTCTTCTTACTGTTAATTGGATCATGAGCTGCATCTCCACTGCAAATTTCGTGGTCCTGATCAATGGAACCCCTTCCAATTTCTTCCCTGCTTCTCGTGGCATTCGTCAAGGTTGTCCATTGTCCCCGCTCCTTTTTATACTATTCATTGAGGGCCTAAGTCTCCTTATTCAGGATGCTAGAGATAATGGACTGATTAGAGGTATAAAACTCTCCCCCTCTCTTTCTCTGTCACACTTATTATTTGTTGATGACGTGATTCTCATGGGAGCTGGCACCCTCCTGGACTGGTCTGCATTTGAGGTTATTTTGGAGACCTTTTGTAAAGCCTCGGGTATGAATATTAATTTTGATAAGTCATGTTTACTTTATTATAATATTTCTGATGACTGTATGAATTGGTTTATCAGTAATCTGCCTTATAAATTGCAGCCATTACAATCGGGCTTAACCTATTTGGGCTTCTTCTTGAAACCTCTCAGCTACAGAATTATGGATTGGAACTGGATTATTAAAAAACTTGAAAAGAGAATTAGTCATTGGACTAACAAGCTGCTTTCGTTAGGGGGCAGAATGATTCTTGTGCAATCGGTACTTTCAAGTATCCCAGTGTATTGGATGGGTCTTGCTCCCCTACCCGCCTCCATTATTCATAATCTTAGAAGGGTTATGTTCAATTTCTTGTGGGGATCATCTAATACTAATAGGAAATATCATTTGGTGAATTGGATGGATCTATCTTGGCCTAAGGAGTTTGGAGGATGGGGCATAAAAAATCTTTCCTGGTTCAGTATGGCATTGAGAATTAAAACTTTTTGGAGAGTTCTCCAGTCAGGTGGACTGTGGTATCAAGGTCTATTTGTCAAATATATTAAAAAGGGGTCTATTACAGAGTGGCTCAGATCAAAAAAAAATTATAGGCGTAATGTCTCTGTCATATGGAGAGGTTTCATACATATATTACCATGGATTGGCTTGAATTTAGCATGGCAGGTTGGTAAAGGTACAGATATTCTTGTTGGGATTGATCCAATAGCAGGTTCTTGCAGTGGTTTCTACCTTCCAGAAGACTTGAGATCTTATTTACAGGATCTGGACATTGTCAATTTAGTGCAGGCGCATAATACAGAACAAGATGCTCTTGGTTACTGGTACACGGATGAGGAATTGAATCTGGGTGGACCCTTTTATGATTTGTGGAATGATTACACTGCTGGTTTAATTAGTGCTGGTATCCGAATTTCAGAATCTGATGATGAATTAATATGGGACTTCAGGAAGAAGAAGGGATCTTTATCGGCCAGAAATGCATATGATTGTATAGTTTCCTCATCACAGGATTCGGTTATATCTCCTATAGATAAATTTTTATGGAATAACTCCTTGCCAAACAAAATTTCATGCTTCATTTGGTTAGCGGTTACGCACAGAATTCTCACTTGGGAGAATTTACAGAAAAAAGGAAAACAAGGTCCTGGTATGTGTGTACTGTGTAGATTTGATGAAGAAACTACAGAACATCTTTTTACAAAATGTACAGTTTAGAAAAAGGTGGCTGATCAGGTCTGTAAACATCTAAATCTGCATGCTTTTTCAGTCCATTTATCATTGGTGGATATGTTGCTGGATTGGCTAGGAAAGATGTCAAGAAGTATGACTCTCCATTTGCTTCCTTTCCACATGATGTGGACTATATGGAAGGCTCGCAACAAGACTATCTTTGATGATGATAGAAGGAATGTCTACAGTATTGTATGTCAAATTATTTCTGTTGTTCAACATCTTTCTATTCTGCCTGTTAAAAAGAAAAATTCTAGTCGAATTTTGGGGAGGAATCCTCCTATGATCTACCCCTGTGGATTCATTGATGGTGCTTCAAACTGTAAGATTGCTGGAGCAGGCTTCTGCATATATATAAATGATTGCCATCATTTGGAGTTCATGCTGGGGGTGGGAAATGGAACCAATACTAAAGCGGAATTGCTCAGTCTATGGGCAATTCTACGTACTTCCCATATGATGGGGATCCCCCTTACCCAGATATATGGTGATTCTCTTGTAATCATCAATTGGGTGAAGGGATCGACTGCTCTCTCCCCCACTGAGTTGTTTTATTGGTGGCGGGAGACTAAAAATATTTTCACAAGCTTCCAGGCACTATCTATTACCCACATCTACCGAGAGCACAATCGGTTGGCTGACCGACTCTCTAAAGATGCACTCATTTTTCCTCAAGGGAAAGGCAGATATAAGGAATTTATTGAGAACCAATTGGTCTCACAGGATTTGTACCAGCTCTTTTGATTATGTCAGATGGGAGTTTCTTCCCAGTTGTTGATTTGTGCTATTTGTGAGTTCTCTCTTTTAGATTGTAGAGCAGTGCCTATTGGCACTCGTTAGATGTGGATGATTGGATGGTCCTCAATGACGAGACATTTTTCTGATGGGTTCATGTAGTGTTTGTGTTCCTTTCCCCCTGGCTGAACTCCAATTTGGCAGAGACTTGATGTATCCATGATTGTAATGATGACCTTTGATTCTAATATGAATAACAAGGACAGGTTTTTTTCTTCTTGAAAAAAAACATTAGCACCTAGCTCAAATAAGAACACAGCTCACATTAGTAACTAATACAACTAAGTAATGTACATAAACACCTAACCCACATAATCAACATAAATTAACAAGATAGACGACACACTTATGCAATGCACATAGGAAATGCATCTGTGTGCCTCACGTAGGTAATGCACCTATGCGACTTACATAATAAATGATAACCTTTGGCACATGATGACCTTCATATGACAAAAATAAAGGATGCACATATGAGATGAACCTATGTGATACACATATGTAACCCACATATGCGACACACAATCAATGTACCTAAGTGACGCACATATGTGGTGCAACTATGTAATGTACATGTTTGGTGACATCTACCCACTAATTCTCATAACCTCAACCCCCTTTACATCACACCTAACCCTCCGTAGAAACAGATTGATAAAAGAATAAATATTTGTTATTACTTGGATGATGATAGATTACAATAGAATCCCCGAATTTATATGTTCCACGGCCTATGAATGTGACTTTTCATAAAGTCGTCTTAAATAAATTTAACTAATTTAACAATTATTTATTTAAAATATTATTATATTTATTTATTTATTATTTTATATATATATAATAATGTCTTCTTTTAAGATGCTTTGTCCTCAAAGGTAGGTAATGATAGGTATTGTTGAATAAACTTATATGTTTCCGACGAAGCATCTTATTCTGGACAATTTTTGCATTTAATAAGGTATTCTTTGATGATACGAGAACGTAGTCTTCTTTCTATGGTGTTGATGATGGATTATGGTTTTAATACAAGTTTCCCTTCTTCATCCAATGTAGGAAGTGTCGTATGAGCATTTTGATGTTGACCCAACTATTTTTTGAGATTTGAAACATGGAAAACATTATGAATTCTACTCTTTTTTGGTAACTTCAATTCATATGCTACCGGATTAATTTTTTGGGTAATTCGATATGGCCGATAAAACTTGAGAGCTAATTTATTCTTTCCGTGTTGCTTAAGTGACAATTGCTTGTATGGATGGAGTCTTACAAAAACCCAATCTACTACTTCAAACTCTCTTTAAATCCTATGTTGATCTGCTTGTTGTTTCATATGATTTTGTGCCTTAGTTAAGTTATCCTTGAGTACTTGCATTACCTTCTGATTTTCTTCAAGTTGACTTTTTAATGCAGGTACTTTTGTATCTCATTAAACAAGTTCCTTCCATCGAGGAGGTGCATACCCATACATTGCTTGAAAAGGTGTCATTTTGGCCGATGTATGATAGGAAGAGTTATACCACCACTCTGCAAAATGCAACCACTGTAACCATCTATTATGTTTGTCAATGACGAAAATACATTGATAGGCTTCCACACATTTGTTAACAACTTTAGTTTGTCCATATGTTTGGGGGTGATAGGTTGAGCTCATGTTAAGAGTGATCCCAACTTGTTTACAGAATTCCTTCTAAAAATTACTGGTGAATTTGGCATCTCTGTCACTAACGATGATTTTGGGAAATCCATGTAAATTGTAAATATTTTTACAAAATACTTCAACAATTTGTTTGCCATAGTCAGTTTTCTTAATCCCCATAAAATATGCATATTTTGTTAAGCGATCCATTACCACGAAGATTTTGTCCTTGCCTTCGGATATTGGTAACCCTTTAATAAAATCCATGGAAATTTCCTCCCACTTTTGAGTTGGTATGTGAAGCGGGTGGAGAAACCCTAGAGTCATGACATTTTTGCTTTTGTTTCTTTGACATGTATCACAATCGACAACATAGTTTTGAATGTCTTTATACACCCCCTTCCAATAGAAGTATTTCCTAGCATTATAGTAAGTTTTGAAAAAACCTACATGTCCTGCAACTGGGGAGTCATGAGATTCTATCATCACCTTGGCTTTAAACTGAGATGTAGGGCTTAAGTAGATTCTTCCTTTACACCATAGGATGTCATTCCTCCATTGAAATCGCATACCGTAATTAGTTTCATTGATTAGGGAACAAGTGTCTGGATCCTTGGCATATTCTCCTTGGATTTCATCTAACCACTTTGGAACTGCAACTTAGATTGCGTTAGCCTTGACTCCCTCATCTTTTCTGGAAATGGCATCAACAACTACATTGTCCTTTCCTCACTTATGTAGTATCTCCATGTCAAATGCAGAAATTTTTTCTATCCATTTATGTTGTTCAGTCGACAGTGTTTTTTGCTAAAGGAGATATCAAAGACTATTATGGTATGTTCTTATCTAGATTTTGCTCCCTAGGAGGTATTGTCGCCATTCTGTAAGAGCATGTATAATGGCAATCATTTCCTTATCATATGTGGATTTCAAACTCTCCCTCTTATTGAGCTTTTTGCTTTCAAAATCTATCGGATTCCCTTCTTGCATCAGGACTGCTCCTATCCTGAATCTTGATGCATCGCATTCAATGATAAAAGGTTTTGTGAAATCCAGGGTTGCTAATACTGGTGTTGATGACATAATGTTCTTTAATGTTTCAAAGCATTTTTCTGCCTCATCATTCCATCGGAATGAATTTTTCTTCAACAATTTTGTTAAGGGGGTCGTCTTATGCGCGTAATTTTTCACATACATTCGATAGTTCCTTGTTAAGCCTAGAAACCCTCGTAATTTTGAGATAGTATCTGGTTGGGGCCACTTAGTGATTTCCTTTATCTTACTGGGATTGACTTGGAATCCTTCTTTTGATATTATATGGCCAAGATAGTCCACTTCCTCTTTCCCAAAAGTACATTTTTTATTTTTTGCAAAAAACTAACGCTCTTCCAAGATGGTTAATGCTTTATCTAGCTTGTCAAACATGCTCTCCCCATGTTTTTTTATATACGAGGATATCATCAAAAAATACTAATACGAACTTTTGTAAATATGGTTGTAACAATTCATTCATTGCTGCTTAAAAGGTGGATGGAGCATTAGTTAGCCCCAAGGGCATTACCGTGAACTCATAATGACCCTCATGAGTACGAAAAGCACTTTTGGCTACGTCTTATGATATAACTTTAATTTGGTAATATCCTGATCTCAGATCTAATTTTGTCAAGTACAAGTGGCACCATGAATTTCATCCATCATCTCATCGATGAACAGAATAGGGAATTTATTCTTAATTGTGACCTTGTTGAGTCATCTATAATCTATGCACAACCTGAAGGACACATCCTTCTTTCGAACTAGCACTACTGGAGCAGTGTAAGGGATTTTGCATTTTTGAAATGACTCCACATTTTAACAAATATTGGGTCAACCTCTCAATCTATGTTTTGTGATGATGAGGATATCTGTAGGGTCTAATGTTTATAGGCTTTTCCTCTGGCTCTAGCTCAATTAAGTGCTTTGCCTTCTTGTTTGGTGGGAACTCCATCGAAAGCTCTTGGAACACCTTGTGATGTTTTTGGATTAGGTCTTGTATCTCTGGAGGGTTGTAGTCATCTATTTCACATGTTAGCAAATCCATCTCTTAACGTTGAATTACGTAAGCAGGTGCTCCTTTTTGAATTATCCTTTCCATCTGATGTGATGTAACCATTTGCATTTGGGATGGTTTGAAACTGTACAACTTGTATTCTTTCCCTAGCCAATTGAACTGGATGAAGTGCTAATGATGGTTAGAGGAGTAATTACGTAATGTTTGCAACCATTGGATTCCTAGCACAACATCTACTCCTCCAAGAGGTACAGCAAAGAAGTCGGATTCTAGATCATACTTCTGTATTTGTAATTTAACCTTGTGCATTTTCCCACATTTTCAATTTTCTTGACATCTACTACCATAACTTTCATGTTAGGCATTGGATAAACAAATAAGTTGAATAACTTAGCAATATTAACATTGATTAACTTATGTATACTGCCACTATCTATGAGAATCGAAACATTGCTATTTTTATATGTCCTTTTAGCTTCAGTGTTTGTGGTTGGGATATCCATGTAATGGCGGCTAATGAGATATTTGGTGTATCATATTCTAGTTCTGAGAGGCAATAATGTTGGGTTCTTGTATCTCCCTCACTTGGCTCTTCACATTCAGCGATTTTTTCCTCTTCTTCCTATTCACACACATACAACTTTTGGAGGTTGCTTCTTTGCACACATGTGTGCTTAGGATCCCATTTTTCTCCACAATATTTGCACTTTCCTTCCCTCATCCTCTAGGCTTCTAAACTGGGTTGTGCTCCTTCCTTTAAATGCAGTAGTGTATACCTTGAAGTTGATATATTCGTTGACTGGGTAGGAATCATGTTGGAGTTTTTTTTGTTGAAACTACCTTGATTGGATCGTTTAAACTTGTTCTCGATAATCTTAGCCTTACGTATTTCCTCCTCCATGGTAGAAATGTTATGTAATTCTAACTCTTCTTGAATGTGCATTTTTAGTCCATGTCTGTATGATTGCAGTCGTGGGTCATCGGTTAGTTTTGGAACTCGAGTTTCCAAAGCTTCCCATTCAGATGTTTACTCATCTACACTGCCTTTTTGCTGCAACCTGGTGATCTTGGAAAAGAATTATTTCTCGGTTATGCCTTGAAACCTATTAAGAATATCCTTTTTAAAGGTGTTCCAACTAAGGGAACAAACCCGAGTTGTCGTCTTCCACCACATGTACCAATTGTACGCATTTCCCTCTAACTGTGTGGTGACATACTTAATCTTGTTGTTGTTGTAGGGTATGTTATGAATATCAAAGTATTCATCGGTCTTATTGATCCATGCGATGCATTACTTCTCATCTCCATCAAATTTGGGTAACTCTAGTTTTACCCTTATTTGTTATACGTGTGCTCAGGGAATTGATACCGACATAATGCTAAAGAAGGGTACTTCGTGTGGTGGTGTCGGGTCGGGTTGGCCCGAAGATTTAGGCGTATTTGGAGGAGGTGTATTGAAATGGTCTAGGTTATAGCTAGGTGGGGGATTTGAGGTGGGTGATGGTAGTATGGTCAATATTGTGTTGAGAGTTTCTTGTGTCTTCCTTTGTTCAGCTTGTAATGTAATAATGCCTTGATCTAGTCCTACCTTGAGCCATGTTAGATTGTTATTGTTTTTGTCAATGTCTACCTTTAGTTCTACATACTTCTTGTCTAATTGATCCAATCTAGCATTGATATATCCCATTCTGGTGACTACTAGAATTTTCTCTGCGGTAGACCTTGATTTATTTTTATTGGTTGTTTGAAGCCATACTGCCACAATTTTTTTTATAATATATTTATTTATTTATTTGATTATAATAATAATAATAGTATTATTATTATATAATTTTTTTAGCAATATATATATATATATATATATATATATATATATATATATATTTGTTTGAATATAGGTCAATGTTCATGGAATGGAGTGTTCATTTTTTGAGCAGCATCGAGAGCCATTCTCTTAGCAAAATGGGGACACCTGGTCCAGGACCACAGTGTGAATTCAACCTAGAGTTGAGTGCTCATTCTGTTGAATGATGATATCTGGTATGGGACCATGATATGGACCCAGTCCAGCACTAGGGGGACTCAACCTTGAGTTGAGTGACCATTATGTTGAATGGTGACATCTGGTCCGGGACCAAGATGTGGAACCAGTCTAGCATTGGTAGACTCAGCCTAGATCTGAGTAGCCATTATTTTGAATCGAGGCACCTGGTCGGTTACCAGGAATTCACCTAGTATGGGACTATAGACTCAACCCAGGGCTGAGGGCCATTCTCCGGGAGAATGGAGGCGCTTGGTTTGTTACCAAGTATTTGACCTAGTGTCAAATTATGCACCTTATGGATAAGGCACCTGGTCTGTTACCAAGAAGACACTATAATCCTTAGACCAGTTCTAGGCATGTGTGACACTCTGACCCTTGATCAGTGGGCTTTGCGATCTTCTCCAAGGCTTAGCTACCCTTGGTTAAGACACCTTAGTACCTGATCTTGGTGTCAGGCAGCGTGAAAGATAAAAGAATTAGTAATTCTCTATGTTTATGATGATGTACTTTGAGTGGTGATGAAATATTGCCTTGACCACATGGGCACTTGAAGAAGGCTAAAGAAAAAGTCAAAAATACATAAAGGCCCTTGGTACCACTAAGGTGTAAAAGTGGAAGTGCAAAAAGACATTTAGTACCACTAAAGGAAAAAGTCAAAATTAGAAAAGAATAAAATATTAATGTTTTGATCTTTATAATTTTGGTCCACTTATAGGTGACTCAAAGGATATAAAAGAAGATCAATCCATTTCATTAATACACAAACTTTTCTGTCATAGGTATAGCTGCTCCAACTGATTATTTCACAGAAAAGGAAAGTTGATGGGATGCCCTAGCATGGATGAGTCTAGTTAGAGCATTCACACTTGTTTTTTTATGAACCCTAATCTAGGGTTTTATCAACTGCAAGTTCCTATCAGTTTGGTGAGCTATGGTTTAACCCTATCTCATCTTCTTTCTTCTCATGGGTAGCACCAAGTTATCCTTCAGGCAGCTTCAAGGGTTTACGAACAACCCTAATCTTCACAGGTTGCCCCTCTCTTCATCCGGGAAGCAGCAGTGAGGGATAAACCCTCTTCCTCATCATCCAGGAAGCGCTCTCCAAGGGTCAGACCCTCTCCCAAACCCTCAGGCTACCCATAGCAGGAACCCATGAAGGTTTCGAGCCTATTGCATAAAACTCTAGGCAGCCTATGGGCCTACCTATGAGGGTCTTATAGCAGCCCGCAGGGCTGTCGGATCTGTACAGAACTCCAGGAAGCCTACGGGAAAACCCTAAAGGGCCTCGGATGGGTTTGTATGCCCTCTGTGTAGTAGTATAGCATCCCAGCAGCAGATCCGAGCAGAGAACATGCTACGAGCAGCACAGCACAGCAGGCCGGGCAGCGGGAAGGAAGAGTTTGGGTAACTAGGAAGGTACAAAAAGGTACAGGACAACGGGAAGAAACAGAACATGGTTGTAATATGGGCAGTCATACAATCAGATCTGGGAAGCCTACTATTTTTGGGCAGGAGAGAGAAATTTAGGGAAGAAATCCCTAACTTGGTAAAAAATCCATTTTGGCATTTTTTTGAAAAAAAAATTGGTCTTTTGTGATTGTGGTACAAACCCAGTTAGGGTTTGTGGAATTTTTTGAAGAACTCAGTCATCTCATTTATGAGATGAATTACTAATGCTTTTGGGGTTTTTGTCTTTTAAAGGTTTCCCTAGTGAAAAATCTTGTGTTCAATGTGCTGATGTGACTGATGTTTTTTACTACACTTGTCATTTGTTTATTTTAGTCTATAAATTTTAGAAGTATTCATGCTAATGCAAAAAATTCAACATGGTATCAAAGATTAGCATGTGAAGACATAGTAAAGGGAGATTGTTGTTGTCTTCCTAGACCTTGGGATAAGTTTTGTAGACTTAACATTTGACTAAGTGGCAGAGATGGCCGTCAATATATTCAGACTGGAAGAGAAGCTATAAGGTTCACCTAACTACAACTCTTGGAAAGCTAGGTTGATAGTTATTCTAGAAGAAAATGACTTGGATGGCATTGTGTTTAATGTCAATGAAGAGCCAATATCTAATGTTGGCATACTTGCTCACAAGAAGAAGCAGGCTAAGGCTAGAAGAATCATTTATAATTCTATCAAAGAAACGATGATTCCCAACATCACAGTGTTAGCACCATATTTGAGAAATTTTGGATTATTAAAGGGTTTGGATCTGACCTGATTTGAAAATATTATGGAGGCGCCCTTTAAGTTAACAAGGGTGTATGAATCATTTGTAGTGGATCGTGGGATGATGCAGAAAGGGTTTGGATCCACAGTGGTGGATCATTCTACCTTTTGGAATAAGTAGCATTGGAAATGAGGTAAAGAGTGTCATGAATCGATGGTTCAAATTCAGGAAGGTGAAGATCAATGGTGAAAAAACATTTCGTGGATCAGAGATGCAAGGTAGAATGTAGTTTTAGATTTGCGGAGTATGTTAAATGGGAGCAATGTTGGAGGGTTGATATTGATCCAAATCTAGATCAATGGCGCTAAAGCATTCCATGTGGTCAACATGCTCAGATAAAAAATATTTTTCAAATAGCGGAATGAGTTAAAAAGGTGGAAATATCGGACGGTGGAGATGAGAGCGGAGATAGATCTACGGTTTCGAATAATTCCGTGGATTGAACTAGCACTGACAAAGTCAGGATTTCAATCTGCAGAAAATAGTAGGGGCCGCAAAGATCGACGGGTGCGACGAGAGATTAAGCTTGATCAATGGATAAGAAGCAGTCCGTGATCAGAATTTGCTTATTCGATCATATGAAAAAGGATTGGCGGAATGCTAAAGTTCTCAATGGTGAACGATCCCGATGAAGGTGTTTAGAGATCGACAGTTGATGTTGATTTCCCCAAATCAAGCTGTGTAGGTTGATAGTGTTGAGTTTTGGTATGAAGATTCGGTGTATTGAAGGCTTAGATTGCAAAGATGAACAAATATATGGTACAAGTTGCATGGAGATGCTGGAGGGTTATGCGGCATAAAAAACTATGAAAACATCTACGTGGAGTCAAAAGATTTTTTTTTTAGCTTTGAAATTGACGACTACCCTGACTGCATACATAGTGCCTGCATGGACAAATCAGAGAGTTGTATGAAGTGACGAGGTAGGCATTTTCAAACCTTCTAAGTATTTATGGAATGGATAGAATGGATGAGACAGAGGTAATAGAAGTAGAAGATAATGAGGAAGTAGGGGTTTCTTATCAGAGGGATGAGAAGAGTTTTGAAGATAAAAATGCTGAAATTGTTGATATGATCCTAAGGAATGAGACAATTGAAACAGCTAAGAATAGGTTGAAGGTTCTTAAGGACCAGGGTAACAATACCTATAGTGTTTTTAAATCCTTCTTTTACTTTTTCTCTATCAACCAGACCCCTAACTTCTCTGAGTTTTTCGAATGGTGCGTAAGTAATTATTCTGAAAATGAAGGAGTCATTATGGATAGGCTTAAGTCTAAAATCATGTGCCCTATTGATGCCCCCACCATTCGCAAAGCCCTAGCTATTCCACGTGAGTTTGTTCAGTTGTCCCAGGAATGCAAAGAGGAGATTATCATTCAGTTTTTCCATGAGTCTGCAGTTGAAATTAAGGAAGCCTTTATGAAATCATGTCCCAAAACTGATGGTGAGATCCTAAGTTTTCCCTATCCAATTGACCTAGTTCTATTTAATGAAGAAGCCCAATCCTATGTAACTTTGTCCAGACATATTTTAGGTTTAGATACTAATGGCTATGTCACAGAGCCATTGTTGAGTCTATTGTTTGTCATGAGTACTTGTCCTATTGAACCTAGACTTCCAGGACAGTCCTTTCAGTCCTGCTGCCTTAAATTTGATGAGTTTCTAACTGAAAACATTTGTTCTCGGCTAGTTAACTTCCACAATACCAGGGTTTTCTGATATCAGTCTTTCTTACTAAGTATGTTTTTGTCACACCATGAAGAATACTTTCAGTCTCCTGGGCGGGTGCTCACAGTTGAAATGACCATGAATTATAGCAAGTTTATGAATTATTTGATGGTCGAAGTTTACAACATATTCTTTTAGGAAAGACTGCCTAGTGTGTTGCTAGAAATGAAGGAACTACTGCAGCTCTCCCCTAGAAAAATGTTAGGATATTGGTTCCTTGCAGAGGTAGAAACTATTATAAGGTTGTATGGATATGTGCACCAGCCCTGTGTTCTCCCATCTTTCCTGATAGTTAGGATTTTTTCTTTGGAATTTCTCAGAAAGAAGCTTACTGTCACATGCCCCAATTTGCAAAAACAATTTAAGGTTATTTGAGGAACATTGTGTTATATTTTATGCTAAGTTTGTAATTGATGACCAAGTGGGGTCCAGAATAATTAATCTAATCCAGAATATTTTATTTATAAATAAATAAATGATGAGACAACAGCTTAGGGAAGTTGTTAAAAGAGTGTTGACTGGTCACTTGGTGGAGGAGACTGGGTGGAGAGTACACTGACAAGTGGCAGCATCCTCAAACTACTTCCAACTGTTGTAAGTGGCAACTTCCCTATATTTTTTGTCATTATTCCCCAAGAAAGTGGAATTGGAGTAGGTGGCTCATTAAGTGAAAACTAACCCAGAAGACCTAGGCATTTCAATAAAATTTCCCATTGAAGACAGCTGAGGCTGCTCATTTCTGAGAGGTCATCATTCAGAGTGAATGAATTTACTCATGAGAAATTAGATGGAGGGGATTACTGAATTGAGTTTGAGGGGTTAACTGCTGAGAGTGAACTTATTGCAACTATTAGGCTGAAGTTCTTACTGCCGTGAGCATATTTGGATTATTGACGTAATTGAACGAGTCAAGTGACAGAAGGTCTTAAGGACATATCCTTCACCCAGTACTCTACCAGGAGGACCAGGAAACAGGCTCGGGGGTCCTGAGGAAGTGCAGTCTAAGCTTTCTCTAGGAGATGGTTGGGAGGAACAACCTCCTTAAGCTGATGTCACTTCATTACTGACAGGTTCTATTTGTTTCATGTTATTATATTTATTACTGTCTTCAATCAAATGTTTACTAGTTTTCAAATACAGGCATGTTAGTATTTAATTAGGGTTTATGAAGAAAGGAGTAATTGTGTATTGTTGGACTTAGTAATTTGCAGATTATGTTAGAAATAGTAGTAAATATGCTAAATGAGAAATAAATAGAATTAGAATTCCATACTGTATTTTTCCACGCCTAGCTTAGGCAGTACTCTAGTACAGTTGGGTGTTTAGGTAGATATGATGATTTTCATTTAACCTAAATGAAAAATGTAACTAAATTCTGCTATCATTTGCTTATGATTTTATTCTGTAAAGAAACAGTAAATACTTTATGTATTAAATGTATTTACTTTAGACAAGATCTGAACATAGGTATATAAAGACATTTAGTAATCATACTACTTATAGAACTATTTTAACACTAGTATTCTTTATAAACACAAAACATACAGTTTAACAAATAAACATAGGTATAATAAACAGACTATCACCTAGGGTTTAGGTTAAGATAATTTTCAATACAATCTTATAACAATTGATTTCCAGACAATATGTGTCTCTGATATAAGACAGAATTTTCTACTGTAACCTCAATACAACTACCTAGGTTATTAAAAGATAAAATTAATCCTATTCTCAAGCTTGTAGTATTTACCCTAAATCTTCCTTTATAGGAATTAAAATAGCTGTAAAAATCATTAAAGGAAAATAATAAAACAGAGCTAAGAATTTTCCAGGTAAAATTTATTCTTTCCCGAACTGTAGGGTATACTTAAACATTTACCCTTATGAGCCAAACAGAGTAATAATAATACTCTTAACAGAGTAAAAATTTCCATAATTACATTGCACTGTAAATCATTTTAATTGCATGATAATAAACTAAAATAATACAACAATAATTTGTTAAAAACAAAATTGATTAAGAAGCAATGGCTTATCGCCTTTAAAATTCAAGGTCGAGGCTCAGGCCTGTTAAAAATGGAACTAAAACAAAATAATATTTATCGAACAGTAACCATACATCACAGACAGGTAAAAACCCTTAATTCTTTTACAAATATTGACTGATTAACAGTCTTTTCGTTTCCCTTAAATCTATTTTTAAAAACTAAAAGTTAACCAGACAAAGGTCAACAGCCTCGTAGGGCTTAGAGCTGAGCTTTATCAAAAGAAGCAAAAGAATTTTACATTGTTTAGGCCGTAAAGGCAAAGACATAAAAACCATTATTTTTATCATGACTACTATAACCTTCTTCCTCCCTGCACAAAGTACCCTCTAAGGGTTTCGAACTCATACAGAACAAGCAAGAAAGAAACAACAAGCTAGAAGGTAAATCGAGGCCGTGCTTCTTCAACTACAAAGAACCTAACTTCCAACCACCACAACAAATTGCAGGAATAAACCCTCATTTGCAACTAGGGCTTACCATTGATTGCTCGAAAGACCTGCAAGGTTACAAACCACTTAATCATTACAAGTCTTTCGTAAAATATGTAAAAGCCTTTTTTAGAAACTAACTTAAAAACAAAACGAGTGTAATATTTTACCTGTTAAAGTTTTGGGATGAAGCTGAGATAAAAAAACCACCTTGGATCGTTTTGGCACCGGGCCAGAAGGTGAGAAGACACTAAGTCACCATTGCAAAGGAAAATGAGCAAACAACTCAACTGAATGAAGAAATACTCCTGCTCAAGCTCTATCAATCTGTTTGCAAGCTCAAGACAAACACAGACCTCGAGTCCGGAAGATAAAACAGTATCTACACTCGATGAAAATCACTTTCAACCTTTAAAGACCAAAAACCACTCACGACCTCTCTCAAGACAGTCACATCATTTGAAAATGGAAGCAAGCTGTCAAAACTTGAAGGAGGTTACAAATCTCCAATGGTCACGAGCTCTCAGCTCAGCCAACAAGACGGAGGAACCCTCGCTCTATAGAACAAATGAGTATGGTTTTGGAGTTATAAGTCAACCCTTGTGTGGATAAAACCAACCCACGTGTCCTTCTAAATAATTCCTCCATCGTGGGTAGAGTTCCATAGTCAGCGCTGCAGCAAAATGATTTACAATCAAACCATTAATCATTATAAACTATATGATTGCCCATAATTTGATATTACCATGGCGTATTGATACTTAGGGATTCGACCATAAGATATAACATAAATATTTATGTTTATTCTAGAGATTCCTTTGTTAATAAATCGATTTAGATAAGTCATGTTGTTAGCTAGGGTTTATGGAAGTAGTAAGACGAACTTGTGCAATTTATAACCATAGTAAGAAGAAGAGCCATGGATTCTTGGAGCTTAGCCTTAAGTTGTATTTGAAGGAGTATTTAGTTAACTAAAGACCAAAAACGCTAAAGAAATCCCAATAAAATTCCAACAACTTAATGATGAAGTTATAATTAAAAGCATAAGTAACTTGATCATTCTTTGAGAGAAGGATTTTTATAGAGTCCTAAAGTGAAGGAAGCTACGAGAACACCAAATAGTATGGAGTGAACATAATCCCAACTATGAGCTATATGCTCTCTACGGAAATTATAAACAACCATTACGATAAACAAAAATAGCAGTTTTCTTTAGATTTTTAAAAGTAAAATATTCAGTCGATTGGAGGAACTTTGGATAGTACTTGTTCTTGCAAAGTTTTAACCTATGCTCATGTAGCTGGTAAACGTCATTATGGATTTTGTTATAAATGCAAACTATGGAGTTGTAACGACATAAAAAGATTAACATTACCTCCTTGAAGATAAGCATCATATTAAAACATTTCTAAGACTAGCATCTTAATCATGCTAGGGAAGTAGCTTCTTGACTTGAATTTAAATAACACCCTACTGGATCATACGTTTACCTGCTAAACCTGTAAGGAACCAACAGTCCAATGGAGTTAGCTGAATGCTAAGTAAGCCCTGATCACACACAAGAATTCTTACCTACTTGACAAAAGATAAATATCAGCATATCTAGCATCAGCAAAATGCAAGTCCTTTTGTAACTCTGATAGAATTACAGCTGCTAAGTCATTAATAGCACTAACACAAGTTTTCAAGATTACACATTTTAGTTTGTAGGTTCTTTTAAAGAAGATATCCCATGTTCTTTTATAAACTGTTTCATTTCCTGCTAACCATTGGTAGGTACTTAGCTATGACTTTAGACATTTTATGTCACTTGAAAAATTTTAAATTTTTACAAAATTTTGGGATATTACATGTGGTATCAGAGCACAAGGTTCAAACACTTGGCCTAAATGTAGCTCAACTTGATGGTGTGGAACAATAAATTTAAATAAATATGTTGATGTTGTTTTCTTTTGAATGATACACACATATAATTTTGTTTCTGAGTTAATGACATGTATGGATAGATTGGAAGAATATGCGGATGAGGAATCTCCTTAAACTGAAAGAAATAATCTTCAAAAAGAACCTATACAAGAATATATAACTAATAATTCATCCAAAATACTACAAACAGTTAAAGAATTAAAAACAGAGATGAAATCGGTTATGAAAGAAAATGGGAGGATTCTGAGAGCTCGGGAGGAGCTAAATCATATCTTAATGGAAAGATTTCATACTGAGGGAAAAGGTAAAAGAACTGAGTCTAAAGATATAGGTTATCAGCATAAAGATAAAAAGACTAAACAAGTTAAAAATGAAAGTAGCTCATCTTCTGAAGTATATGGTGATTTACATAAAAAAAAAACTCTCATTATACTAGTGATAGTATTGAAGATAACCACCATACAAGGAAAAGAAAGTTTAAACCTTATGAAGAAATATTTGGGGAATTCAAGAAGATCAAGCCACTAACCTTTAATGGAGAAACTGAGAAGGGGAAGAAGCATAATCTTGGTTGTCCGAGATGAAGAAATACTTCCAAATTCATAACTACTCTAATCAACTGAAGGCCAGGATGGCTATTTATAATATTACGGGAAAAGCTGATATATGGTGGCAGGACTTAAAAAGAGTAAAAGGTATAAGGGAGAAAAACATAAATTGGAGTACATTTAAGAAATATTTCAAAAAGAAATTTTTATCTGAACAGTACTATGAGGAAAGGGCTAAGGAATTCTACGAGCTAAAACTGGGTACACTGAATATGAAAGAATTGAATAGTAAATTCTTAAGTCTGCTTAGGTACGTGCCATATATTGTGGACAAGAAACCGAAGGTACAACGGTTTCTCAGTTGTTTACCTTATCATATAAAGGATAGAATTGAGTATGACAATCCAAAAACATTAGAAGAAGTAATGAGAAAAACGAATTTTTGTTATGAATAGAATCGTAAAAAGGAGAGCATGGCCAACTGAAAGGCCAAAAGGAATAATAAATTTGAACATAAAAAGAAATATTTTGTGCCTAATTGAAATTCTAAGAATAATAACACCAGAAATTTTCCTAGTAAGAATTTCCAAGGGAACAAAAGTAATTCACAGCCCAATTCGAATAATCAAAGGAATAAAGAATCTGCTAACAACCACAGTAACTATACAAAGAACTTTGAACAAAAGGAACCCATAAAGTGTTGGGAATGCAATGGTCCACATTATGCATCAGTCTGCCCCAATCAGAAGAAGATTGTTAGCAACATACACACAATACAGGAGGAGATGATTGTTGGTGATCTAGCGAGAACAATGCCCAGGATCAATGCAGCATTAGAGAACCGACAAGCAGATTATCAAAGTTCCATGGTGGAAGTGGAAGGTAAGATAAATCAAATACCTATATCTATTTTAATTGATCCAGGAGCTAGTTTAAGCTATATTTCTCCTAATTTAGTAGAAAAGTGTAAGCTTCAACTTGAAAAGTTTGCAAGTTCTTGGTTAGTTCAATTAGCTACCAGTGCAAAGAGAAAGGTAATTAGTTTTGTTAAGAATTATGCAGTAACTATGGATCAGTTTGAAACTTTTGTTAAGCTCAATGTGCTACCTTTAGGTTCATATGATATGTTAATTGGTATGGATTGGTTAGAGCAGCATAGGGTGGTCTTGAATTGCTTTGATAAAACCTTTACTTGCATAAATAACAATGGAAAGTTAATAAATGTAAGGGGAATCCCTAGGCAAACAGTCGTAAGGCATATTTATGCTCTGCAGCTTAAGAGAGCTGCTAGGAAAGGCTGTAAATCTTATGCAGTAACAGTAAGCAATGAAGAAAACCTTAACAACTTAGATAAATTAAAATTGGAATACATTCCAATTATAAGGGAATATTCAGATGTATTTCCAGAAGAAATTTCGGGATTGCCTCTGAAACGGGAATTAGATTTTACTTTTGAGCTGGTACCTAGTAAAGTGCCCAGCTCAAAATCCCCTTATCAAATGAATATACTAGAATTAAATCAACTTAAGTCACAGTTAAAAGAACTTATTGATAAGAATTACATTAGACCCAGTGTGTCTCCCTGGGGGGCACCTGTCGTCTTTGTTAAGAATAAGGATGGAACTCTACGACTATGTATAGATTATTGCCAATTAAATAAAATGACTATCAAGAACAGATACCCCTTACCTCGCATAGATGATATGTTTGATCAGCTACGTCGAGCCATGGTGTTTTCAAAGATTGATTTATGGTCCGGATACCACTAGGTTCGAATCAAAGACGAAGACATCTTTAAAACAACCTTTAGAACTCAATATGGACATTATGATTTTGTCGTTATGCCCTTCGGGCTTACTAATGCTCCAGCTGTTTTTATGTGTGTGATGAATAATGTAATGCACAAATATCTGGATAAATTTGTGGTCATATTTATTGATGACATCTTAATTTACTCAAAATCTGAAGAGGAACATAAAGAACACTTAAAAATTGTCTTGCAAGAGTTACGAGAGCATGAACTTTTGCAAAATTTAGTAAATGTGACTTCTTTAAAGATAAAATCCAGTATTTAGGTCATGTGGTGACTAAAGAAGGAATTTCTGTTGACCCCGAAAAGATAAAGAAAATCGAAGATTGGCCAGTCCCAAAGGATGTAACTGACATTCGATCATTTATGGGGATTACCGGAGGTTCATCGAAGGGTTTTCAAGAATTGTAAATCCTATAACCTCTTTGCAGAAAAAGGGGAATAAATTTGATTGGAATAAGAAGTGTGAAGACAGTTTTAAAAAGTTAAAAACATTATTAACCACCGCACCAATTCTAAGAATTGTTGACCCTAATAAAGATTTTATAGTATGTACTGACGCATGCAATGACGGTTTAGGTGGAGTGTTAACTCAGGAAGGACATGTCATTTCCTATGAGTCTAAGAAGATAAAGATTCATGAGAAAAAGTATGCAACCTATGAATTAGAATTAGTTGCTGTGATACATGCCTTAAAGATGTGGCGTCATCATTTAATTGGAAGGAAATTTATATTAATGATAGATAATAAAGGATTGAAATACCTGTTAGATCAACCTAACTTGAATGCTAGGCAAGCTAGGTGGCTAGATTTTCCAAGTGAATACGATTTTGAAATTCAACACATTAAAGGAAAGGAGAATAAGGTTGCTGATGCATTAAGTAGAAATGCAAAGCTGAATTTTACAGCAGCCATCAGCACTTATACAACAGAATTGGAAGAACAACTTGAAGCTGGAATAGAACAAGATGAAAATTACCAAAAATTACAACCAAAAGTAAAAGAGAATTTAATAGAAAGTCTAAGTATAGGGTACAGCATGAATGAAAAAGGATTATTACTGTATAAAGATAGATTATACATACCTAACGCACCTAAGATTAAGCTGTTAATTTTAAATGAAATTCATAAAACTCCTTATTCAGGGCATCCGGGTTTTCAAAAAAATATAACCATGCTAAGAAAGGATTATTTCTGGCCAAACATGAAAAATGAACTGGCAGAATATATTGCTAGATGCTTTGAATATCAGCAAGTAAAAACTAAACATTAGCATCCAGCTAGGCTACTTTAGCCATTGCCTATTCCTAGCTGGAAATGGGAGATAATTAGCCTTGATTTTGTTACGGTATTACCTAGAAATCATAACTTAAATGACTCAATAATGGTAGTGGTTGACAAATTGAGTAAAGTAGCACATTTTATACCTGTAAAAACTACTTTTAAAGCTATAAATATTGCTGATATTTTCTTAAAACAATTTTTTCGGTTGCATGGAATACAGAAGGTGATAATTTCAGACCGAGACCCTAAATTTACAAGTAATTTTTTGAAATATTTGTTTAAAAGATTAAATACTACGTTAAAATTTAGTACATTTTTCCATCCTCAAACTGATGGACGGACTGACAGAGTAAATCAGGTATTGGAGGATCTACTCAGAATATACGTAAAGGAGCAGCCAGGTAAGTGGAAAGATTATTTACACCTAGTAGAATTTGCTTACAATAATCATTATCAAGCTTCAGCTAGGTATAGTCCTTTTGAGATTCTGTATGGAAGGAAATGCAATACTCCCATCCCTTGGAGTAATCCAGTGGACAGGTTACTAGTAGGACCTGAATTATTGAAAGAAATGGATTTAATTGTAAAACAGGTACAAGGTAATTTGAAAATTACGTAAGATCGACAGAAAAGTCAAGTAGACCTTAAACGAACTCCAAAGGAGTTCCAGGTAGGAGAACATGTTTTTATTAAGGTGAGACCCAAAAAGAGTTCTCTGAGGCTGGGTAGATGTGCCAAGATAGCCCCTCGATATTGTGGTCCTTTTGAAATACTGTCCTGGATAGGACAGGTAGCATATTAGTTAGCTCTACCACCAAATATAAGAGTTCACAATGTTTTTCACATTTATGTATAATAAAAATATGTACATGATGCTACTCATGTTATTAATTGGAATGATGTGCAGGTGGAACCCGAAGGAGATTTTCTGGTGGAACCGGATTGTGTCCTCGAACGGAGGGAGATCTCGCTTCGGAATCGAACCATTGGTCAAGTGAAGGTGCAATGGAAGCACCTTAGTCCATAAGAAGCCACCTGAAAATTGGAAAGTCATATGCGGGATGCATATCCAATTCTATTTTAGGGGAACTCTGAGGACGAGGAATAAATAAAATTGAGGATGATGTTATAATTGTGTATGTCACATGCCCCAATATGCAAAAACAATTTAATTTTATTTGAGGAACATTGTGTTATATTTTATGCTAAGTTTGTAATTGATGACCAAGTGGGGTCAAGAATAATTAATGTAATTCAGAATATTTTATTTATAAATAAATAAATGATGAGACAACAACTTAAGGAAGCTGTTAAAAGAGTGTTAACTGGTCACTTGGTGGAGGAGACTGGGTGGAGAGTACATTGACAAGTGGCAGCATCCTCAAACTAATTCCAACTGTTGCAGGTGGCAACTTCCCTATATTTGTGGTCATGATTCCCCAAGAAAGTGGAATTGGAGTAGGTGGCTCATTAAGTGAAAACTGACCCAGAAGACCTAGGCATTTCTATAAAATTTCCCATTGAAGACAGCTGAGGCTGCTCATTTATCAGAGGTGATCATTCAGAGTGAATGAATTTACTCATGAGAAATTAGATGGAGGGGATTACTGAAGTGAGTTTGAGGGGTTAACTGCTGAGACTGAACTTATTGTAGCTATTAGGCTGAAGTTCTTACTGCTGTAAGCATATTTGGATTACTGAGGTAATTGGACCAGTCAAGTGACAGAAGGTCTTAAGGACATATTCTTCACCCAGTACTCTACTAGGAGGACCAGGAAACAGGCTCGGGGGTCCTGAGGAAGCGCAGTCTAAGATTTTTCGAGGAGATGGTTGGGATGAACAGCCTCCTTAAGCTGTTGTCACCTCATTATTGGCAGGTTCTATTTGTTTCATGTTATTATATTTATTATTGTCTTCAGTAAAATGTTTACTAGTTTTCAAATACATGCATGTTAGTATTTAATTAGGGTTTATGAAGAAAGGAGTAATTGTGTATTGTTGGACTTCGTAATTTGCAGATTATGTTAGAAATAGTTGTAAATATGCTAAATGAGAAATAAATAGAATTAGAATTCCATAATGTATTTTTCCATGCTTGGCTTAGGCAGTACTCTAGTACAGTTGGGTGTTTAGGTAGATATGATGACTTTCATTTAACCTGAATGAAAAATGTAACTAAATTCTGCTATCGTTTGCTTATGATTTTATTTTGTAAAGAAACAGTAAATACTTTATGTATTAAATGTATTTACTTCAGACAAGAACTGAACATAGGTATATAAAGGCATCTAGTAATCATACTACTTATAGAACTATTTTAATACTAGTATTATTTATAAACACAAAACATACAGTTTAACAAATAAACATAGGTATAATAAACAGACTATCACCTAGGGTTTAGGTTAAGATAATTTTCAATACAATCTTATAACAATTGATTTCCAGACAATATGTGTCTCTGATATAAGATAGAAGTTTATATTGTAACCTCAATACAACTACCTAGGTTATTGAAAGATAAACTTAATCCTATTCTCAAACTTGCAGTATTTACCCTAAATATTCCTTTATAAGAATTAAAACAGCTGTAAAAATCATTAAAGGAAAATAATAAAACAGAGCTAAGAATTTTCCAGGTAAAATTTATTCTTTCCCAAACTGTAGGGTATACTTAAACATTTACCCTTATGAGCCAAACAGAGTAATAATAATACTCTTAACACAGTAAAAATTTCCATAATTACATTGCACTGTAAATCATTTTAATTGCATGATAATAAACTAAAATACTACAACAATAATTCATTAAAAACAAAATTGATTAAGAAGCAATGGCTTATGGCCTTTAAAATTGAAGGTCGAGGCTCGGGCCTGTTAAAAACAGAACTAAAACAAAATAATATTTATCGAACAGTAACCATACATCACGGACAGGTAAAAACCCTTAATTATTTTACAAATCTTGACTGATTAACAGTCTTTTTGTTTCCCTTAAATCTATTTTTAAAAACTAAAAATTAACCAGACAAAGGTCGACGGCCTCATAGGGCTTAGAGTTGAGCTCTATCAAAAGAAGCAAAAGAAGTTTACATTGTTCAGGCCATAAAGGCAGACACATAAAAACCATTATTTTTATCACGGCTACTATAGCCTTCTTCCTCCCTACACAAAGTACCCTCTAAGGGTTTCGAACTCATACAGAACAAGTAAGCAAGAAACAACAAGCTAGTAGGTAAACCGAGGCCATGCTTTTTCAACTGCAAAGAACCTAACTTCCAACCACCACAACAAATTGCAGGAAGAAACCCTCATTTGCAACCAAGGCTTACCATTTGATTTCTCAAGTGGAACGTTGAAGGAGAAGCTCGTTTCCACCTACAGAGCCGGGAGAAGGACCCACAAGGTTACAAACCACTTTATCATTACAAGTCTTTCGTAAAATCTGTAAAACCATTTTTCAAAAACTAACTTAAAAACGAAACGAGTGTAATATTTTACCTGTTAAAGTTTCAGGATGAAGCTGAGATAAAATGGCCACCTTGGATCGTTTTGGCACTAGGCCAGAAGGCAAGAAGACACTAAGTCACCGCTGCAAAGGAAAACGAGCAAATAACTCAACCGAATGAAGAAATACTCCTGCTCGAGCTCTGTCAATCTGTTTGCAGGCTCAATACAAACACAGACCTCGAGTCCGGAAGAGAAAACAGTATCTACACTCTCTGAAAACCACTTTCAACCTTTAAAGACCATAAACCACTCACGACCTCTCTCAAGACAGTCACAACATTTTAAAATGGAAGCAAGTTGTCAAAACTTGAAAGAGGTTATAGGTCTCCAATGGCTGCGAGCTCTCAGCTCAACCAACAAGACGGAGGAACCCTTTCTCTACAAAACAAATGAGTAGGGTTTTGGAGTTATAAGTCAACCCTTGTGTCGATAAAACCAACCCATGTGTCCTTCTAAATAATTCCTCCATCGTGGGTAGAGTTCCATAGTCAGCGCTGTAGCAAAATGATTTACAATCAAACCATTGATCATTATAAACTATATGATTGCCCATACTTTGATATTACCAAGGTGTATTGATACTTAGGGATTCGACTATAGGATATAACATAGATATTTATGTGTATTCTAGAGATTCCTTTTTTAATAAATCGATTTAGATAAGTTATGTTGTTAGCTAGGGTTGATGGAAGTAGTAAGAAGAACGTGTGCAATTTATAACCATAGTTAGAAGAAGATCCATGGATTCTTGGAGCTTAGCCTTGAGTTGTATTTGAAGGAGTATTTAGTTAACTAAAGACCAAAAACTCTAAAGAAATTCCAATAAAATTCCAACAGCTTAATGATGAAGTTATAATTAAAAGCATAGGTAACTTGATCATTCTTTGAGAGAAGGATGTTTATAGAGTCCTGAAGTGAAGGAAGCTGCAAGAAAACCAAACAGTATGGAGTGAAATTAAGCCCAACTGTGAGCTATATTCTCTCTACAAAAATTATAAACAACCATTACGGTAAACAAAAATAGCAATGTTCTTTAGATTTTTAAAAGTAAAATATTCAGTCGATTGGAGGAACTTTGGATAGTACTTGTTCTTGCAAAGTTTTAACCTATGTTCATGTAGCTGGTAAATGTCATTATGGAGTTTGTTATAAATGCAAACTATGGAGTTGTAACGACATAAAAAGATTAACATCACCTCCTTGAAGATAAGCAGCATATTAAAACATTTCTAAGAATAGAATCTTAATCATGCTAGGGAAGTAGCTTCTCGACTTGAATTTAAATAACACCCTACTGGATCATACGTTTACCTGCTAAACCTGTAAGGAACCAGTAGCCCGATGGAGTTAGCTGAACGCTAAGTAATCCCTGATCACACACAAGAATTATTACCTAATTGACAAAAGATAAACATCAGTATATCTAACAGCTGAAAAATGCAAGTCCTTTTGTAACTCTAATAGAATTACAGCTGCTAAGTCATTAATAGCACTAACACAAGTTTTCAAGATTACATATTTTAGTTTACAGGTTCTTTTAAAGAAGCAATCCCATGTTCTTTTATAAACTATTTCATTTCTCGCTAACCATTAGCAGGTACTTAGCTGTGAGTTTAGACATTTTATGTCACTTGAAAAATTTTAAATTTTTACGAATTTTTGGAATATTACGCTTACAGTAGAAGAAGAATGCATCCTAAGCTTCAAGAAGAGTTTAGACATGAAATTTCCCTTGGAGGCAGGGCCATATGTTGTAAAAAGTAGGGATGCCTTGCCAATAATTGATAATATGCTTAATAATATGGGGTTTCCTTTGGGAGTTGCAATCAATTATTATCCTCATCAAGTGATTTAAAAGAGGATACAAGCCAATAACAACAAACCTTTTAAGCACACAAAAGTAGTTGGACTCAGGGAGGAAGCTAATTAGGAGGATTATCCAAATCAGGCCCCAGATAACATCTCCATGGAAATGGATTGTGTGTCTTCCTTACCTGGAAATAATTCTCCTCCCATGGATCTCTCTGATATAGTTGCAGCTGCTGAAAATGTTTCATCTTTAATAAGCTTTCAGAGAATACCAAGAAGAGAGAGCAAGCATAGCCCATGGACATTGAATAAGTAGACACTTCCAATACCCCTAAGAGACAGAAAGTTGAACAAGAAAAGCAAATGGTGCAGGTGAAGAAGAGCAGTATGAAAGGGCAGGTGAAGAAGAGAAATGTAAAGGGAAATAAAAAACAAGAAGAGTCCAAAGCAGCTGGGTTAGAGATTCAAGAGTATGTATTTGATGGACAAACTCAAAACAAGTATGCATCTAAAGAAGATTGGATGAACACTTACAGAGGGAAGGCTAGTAAAAATTTTGATGAGACAGTCAAATTATATGAGCAGGTAAAACAATTTCCCAAGCCAGATGTAACATTGAAAGCTGTAATGGATCATGTTAAAGATACCCTAAGTCTGGCCATGACTGTGGGTAATAAAGTATCTGAAGTAAATGTGAACTTAGAAAATATTCCCACTACAGATATAATACACCTCAACAAAGAAACTAGTGATATCTTAAATATAAGATTGTTGAAAGCTACCATACAGGTGTCCAAGATGGAGTCAAATAAAAAGAAGACTGAGGACCTTGTAAGGAAGAAAAGGGTTGAAAACAAGGCCCTTAGGATCAAAATCAAGAAATTTCAAGATGATTTACCGAAAGGTGAAGGGAAGTTAAACCAAGGAGGAGCAGCTCAAAAACTGCTAGTTGAAAATGAAAAAGAGGTTCAGATACTGAAGAAGAAATTGGAAATCCCTTCCACTCAACTCATTCAGACTTCTTACTTGACTAATTGCAAATCCAAGATTTTGAAGCTTGAGGAGAAATAGAAACAATGGGAGAAGGAGGCTAAGTTGCTAAAGGAAAGTGAAGAGGATTTAAAGGCTGGGCTAATAGCCAAGGAAAAGGACCTACAAGAGAAATGTGAAGAGGTGGAAATTCCAGCCACTATTTCCAATGTAGAAACAGACACCACTTCCTTGTCTAATGCTATGTCACATGTAAAGCTAAGGGATGTGGAGCTTACAGGATTAAAGCAGCAAAACAAGAATTTAGAAGACATGGTTTTGAAGAAAGAGGAAGGGAAGAAGAAGTTAGAAGAAATATGTTAGGAATTGATAAACCAAAATCCCAAATTAAACAAGCAAGTGGTTGTCTAAATGGACTTGCAGGGGGGCAGATACATGATCTGGGATGAAGTCATTAATGAGGCCAGTAAAATCAGATTGTATCTAGATTATGTTGCTGATCAGGAGAATGCTTTGATGTCTGCCAGGAAAAATGTTGTGGTAGTAAAATAGGCATTGAATAAAAATCCAATGCAAGTAGCTCACAATGTTGTTGAATTTTTTAGTACTTTATCAGAAGACCAAATCAAAAGAATGGGTATCCAGGACAAAGTTGTTGTGGTCTTTTGGGCCAGGAGAGTTATTGGAAAATACATAATGATGGAGACTGTGCAAGCCAATATGGAAATCATAAATCATAGAGTTAAATAAGTGATCCATTTTTTTAATCCATTGGTAAACAAAGGAATTCCTTTCTTTTGGGAGGAAAAAGGACCCTTGTTGACTCAGGAGGAATATCTAGAAAAATTGGTCCATCGCAGGTCTGATCACAGCAAATTTGAGGATATGCAGCATGCCCTGTCGGGACCTGTTGTGCGCGATAAATTGGATGGGGAATTCAAAGAATTATTTGATTTCAAAACTGCATGTACCAAGGTGCCTAATCTTACATATTCAGACAACATGGAGCTCAGAGTTGTAGCTCACGAAATGGTCATTGCAGATTTGCCCGGGTCTGAGCAGTGGAGATAATTTCAAATGTATGGATCGAACAAGTTTAAATCACAGTCATGAAGATATCAAGGAGGATAGCGTGAAAGTTTTTCTTCAAGACATGCCTATTTGAAATCAACTCTCTCAAATTTCATACAACTGTCATCAGCTGAGATATGCAGAAAAGGATTTTAAGATATTTTTCCACTAGTCCGCAGTTTATTTATGTTTTATGTAAATCGTGGTGAATATGCCACATTCGAGTTTGTTAGAAGTTTTTTCTTCAGTTTGTAACTAATTTTGACTCTAAGGTCGGTCAAGGAAGTCCAAGACATTATAAATTCCCCCCCTACAGAGGGAGAAAGGGGTGGAACCGATGTAATTTTGCAGTCGTATGTTTTCAAGAGTTTCTCAATAAAATTGCAGAGTCGAAGTTGGTGTTATTCTAGAGATTCATGTGTTATTCTATGTTACAGTCTGTATTTTCTTTTCTCATGCGAATGTTTTTTCTCGTTTCTCTATCCATTATGTTTTCTTTTACTTCTAGAATGAGACTATGACAGTTTTAGAATTCATGTTTACATGCTCTAGTTTTTCTTTTCAGATGTCCACTAAACCTTTCTTCTAAAATTGATGCAGAATTCATTTCATAATGCTCTGCGTTAATGGTATGTTTATGTTCTTCATTTTCCACCAGAAAATCAAATTTTGACTGTGACTGAGTAGCTATCTTGCCTCTGGGTTAAAATTTCCACGTAGAAAGTTTTGTTTTCTATATTTCACATCTTGACTCCATATCCCAATGGTCTTGTGTTCAGTTTCAACCAATCTTACAAAATATAAACATTTTTATTTGTACATATATGGCCTTGTTAATATTTTGTGAGAGATCCCTCTCAGAAGAGAAGAGAGCCAGTTTTCTTTTCAAAAGTGGTTTTGTCGTTACCTAAGGATAAGCCTTCACAACCTTTGGTAAATTTCCAGTGCTAACAAATTGGCCCCATTGTCAGGAACGAAAGTGCATACCATCCCTAGCAAGAACGACAAGGATTGCAAAGTTTCAAGAAAGAGATTGCTGTGGGAAAACAGAAGGTTGTACATTTGCCCTAGCGACTTCACATTAATTTTGAGCAGTATTACATGAGACATCCTAGCTTTCAGGAGAGCACATACAAGAGGTAATCCTAATACTAAAACTTTGCAAAGTGTGGAAGATCTGGAAAGAATACTTCAAAATAGAAATAAAGAAAAAGTAAATATTTCTCAGTTGGGTGCATCATCATCTCAATATTTACATAACATACCAGAGTCTAAATGGGAAATTAGTGTTGAAATATTACTGTCAAAATCAAAATCTGAGTATGACCTAAAGAAAGTGGAGATTAACCCTAGTGGATAGGAATCATATCTTCTTGACTCTTTGTGGCAAAACCTTGAGACCTCGGCGAAAACTAAAAAACTTGCCCCTATTTTTCAGAACGTTTAGCTTCCTATTTCTCAACCTGTTTAGAACCCTCCAGTTGTTCAGCCTGTACCACTTGTTCCAAATCCACCTATACCAATGGATGCAACTAGATTTGCTCCATTGGCTCTACCTGCAACATTTCATGACCTTCCCTTAAACTATTCCCAAAGAATTTCACTGTATGATGGAAAAGGGAATGTTTCTGCAAGGTACCACGTGGGAAAGTTTGATGATTTTATAGATTTAGAGGAAGTGGATAATGAGGATGTCAATATGAGGCTGTTTGCACAGAGTTTGTCTGGGGAAGCCAAGAAATGGCATAAATATTTACCTGCTAGGTCTATTCCAAACTTTGCAGATTTCCAAACTGCATTTCTAGAAAGATGGGACGACAAGCAGAGTCCATTACAAGTCCTGTCCCAATACAATAATCTTAAGAAGGGAGGTTTTGAGTTAGTCCATGATTTTTCCAGTAGGTTCATGAGAGTCTATAATTCAATACATGCTGATATTAAGCCTTCACCTAGTGCTGCTAAACATCATTACGCCGAAGCCTTTGATAATGATTTTGCATTATTGTTGAGAGAAAGAAAATCAACTACTCTTCTTGCTATGTTTATAGATTCCTTAGAAGTATAAGCCAATATGATGGCATGTGGGAAGATAAAACAAAGGGTAGATGTTTATAGGAGGAAGGATAGAGAATAAATTCCCTACACCTCTATTGTTTCTTCATCTAATGATATAAAATTTGAAATGATGCTGAAAAAAATGGAAAATTTAATGGACATACTAACTGTGGAGGCTAGGACAGTGAATCGAGAACACAATGAACCTCATATCGGAAAACCTAATTTTAGAAGGCCCATTCCTCCTCCACTCCCACAAAATAGACAAAGAGACATTAGAAATCGAAGGAACCAAGAAGATCAGCAAATAAGACCACCTTTCCCTGAAAATTATGTGGTTGATGATGATGGTGCAGAGTCTATTGAATACCATATTCATCATTTTGGTGATTTATATTCTGAAATCAATTTGACTGACGAAGAACATAATATGTTTGCACAAGAAGATGATAATAATTTGGAGGGGGGGTTGGAACAATATCATAAGGGGTATATGCATGCTATAGATGATGTTAGAAAGATAAAATTGAGGAGTAGAGATGTTGGTATAAATAAAAGAAGGTTAAATCCAAATCAGCCTTCCAGTAGTCAAATAAATACAGAAAAAAGAAATGAAAAACAAAAGAACTTGTTGTACATAAAGAAATTGAAAATAGAACTGAGAAAATAAAAGAACCAAAACAAACAGCACCTATGGATGTAGATAAAATTTAATCCATGTTTAATCTACAAAGTGAACTTGCTAAGCTGAAGATTTCAATTCCTTTTAATGAACTGCTCAGAAATCAAGAATACAGAAACACAATAACAAAAATGATCGAAAATCAGGGAGAAACTCACCCTGATATTTTGGAACTGACATATGACAATCCTGCTATTTTCTTGGGGTCTGAGATTGATAGTGTGGATAGTGAGGAGGAAGAAGTGCCACCTTTTTATATGAGTTTAAATGTGCATGACATGGTGTTGCATATTCTATTTTAGATTCAGGTGCTTCACATAATGTAATGCCTAAAGGAATATAGAAATTTTGGGGTTGGAGATTACAAGACCTTATAAATATCTGTATTCTTTTGATTCTAAAAGAGTTAAATGTCTTGGTTTGATAAAAGACATGGTAGTATCCTTGAATAAGTTACCATCTAAAATAGTGGTCATGGATGTTGTTGTCAGTGATATCCCTCTCAAATTTGGTATTTTGTTGTGAAGGTCTTGGACTTCAACGTTAAAGGGAAGTTTGCAAATGGATATGTCTTATGCTACAATTCATGTTCTAAACGAAAACAAGAGACTGTACAATGAAAAAAGATCACCTTATGTTGTAAGCAGTCAAGATCAGCTAGAAATTCATCATGTTTATGTTGTTGATACAGACTTAGGGTCTCCTTGTGATTCAAAAGTTGTTGTGCCAAATAAATGTAAAAAGAATAAAAAGGAAATAAGTGAACAGGAAGCTTTGGAAAGAAAACAAAAGGAAGGAGTGTGGCGAATGTATTTTGATGGCTCAGTGGCTAAAGTGGGTGCTAGTGCAGGTGTATATATAATTTCTCCCATTAGAGACTTTAAATATTTTTCTTATGAATTGAACTTTGAATGTACAAATAATGTAGCAGAATATGAAGCTTTGTTGCTGGGTTTGCATGCACTGAAATATTTGGGAGCTAAAAGAGTCCAAGTTTTTGGAGATTCAGAACTTGTGATAAATTAGGTGAATGATAGCTATCAGACTAAGCATCCTAGAATGAGGCCTTACAAGAATGAAGTGTGGGATATGTTTGGAAATTATTTTATAGAACACAGTGTCAACTTGATTCCCAGATATGATAATACAGTGGCAGATTCTTTGGTAGTTGCTGCTGGAAAATTAAGACTCCTACTGCAGGTAAAATAAAGTACAACGTTGACATTGTGAACAGGCCTTCCATACCAGATAACAATAAATACTGGCAGGTCTTTGAAGACGATATGCAAATCAAGATATTTCTAGAACTGTCCGGTGAGTTTGTTAATACGCAGATAGAAAAAGAGAGTGTTGATGCTGAAAATTTTCAAGATGTTGATGGAAATGAAGAAGGGATTGCTGAAACAGAGAAGTTGAAAAGCTCTTTGGGAGGAAAAGATATTGTCCAATTAAAAAGTAATCACATCCCCAGAGGTCTGATTCCCTTAGAGAATTTTTTTAACCAAAACGATGTTGCCAAAGATCATAAGGTCAAACTTGCTAAAAACGATGTTGAAGATAAGAATATTGGTACCGAAGATAATCTGAAAATTGTAAGGTTATCCAAGAAATTGCCTGCTAAAGAAAAAGATGAATATGTGAACATGATGAAGAAATACAAAAATGTATTTTCATGGAGTTACGATGGTCTCAAAGAGTATGACACTTCCATTATACAACACACTATTCCAATCAAGCCTGGAGAAAAACCATTTAGGCAGAAGCTCAGAAGAATTAATCCAATGCTATCACCTATCATTGAGAAGGAGATCAAAAAATTGGTTGATGCAAAAATAATTGTAACCCTGAGATTTTCAAAATGGGTTGCTAATTTGGTGCATGTTAGAAAGAAAAATGGTGAGATAACATTGTGTGTGGATTTCATAAATTTGAATAAAGTCTATTTGAAGAACAATTACCATTTACAAAAGATGGGCCATATTTTGCAGAAAGTGGTGGGTTCAGAGAGAATTTCTATTATGGATGGATTTTCAGGTTACAATCAAATAAAGGTGCTGCATGAAGATAAGGATAAAACTGCTTTCACCACACCATGGGGTACCTTCATGTATGCAAATATTCCTTTTGAATTAATGAATGTAGGAGCCACTTTCCAGCGTGCTATGAATATTGCTTTTGCAGATCAAAGAGACAAGTTTGTGGTGATTTGCTTGGATGATATTACTGTATATTATGGGTCTAACAGGGAGCATATCAGACATTTGGAAAGGGTTTTCCTTACATGCAGAAAGTATGGCATTTCATTAAATCCAAGGAAGTCAAATTTTGCTCTAGAAGAAGGAAAAATTTTGGGGCATATTATTTCCAAAGAAGGTATAAGGATTGATCCAGACAGGGTGAGTGTCATTTTGAAGGTAGAAGAGCCAAGAAGTAAGAAGGAAGTACAGTCTTTCATTGGACAGGTAAATTTCTTGAGAAGATTCATTCCTAGCTTTGTTGAGATCCTTATGAACATTACTAATATGCTGAGAAAGGATTATGAAATAAAATGGACAGTGGAAGCTAAGAAATCTTTCGACGATATAAAACAAGCTATTTCAGAAGCTCCTGTGTTGGTAAGTCCAGATTTTGATAAATACTTTTTAGTATTATCATATGCTTCAAAGCATAATGTGGCAGCTATTTTGTTACAGAAGAATGATCAAGGTGAAGAACATCCTATTGCATTTTTCAATAAGATATTAAGAGATGGAGAATTAAAATATGATATAATGGAAAAACAAGAATATGCTTTGGTTAAGGCCTTAAAGGATTCCAAAATTTACATTCTCTATTCACATGTAATTGCATATGTTCCCAATAGTGTGGTGAAGAGTATACTTACACAGCCATATCCGAAGGGGAGAAGAGCTAAATGGATTGCAGTGCTTTTGGAATATACATAGAAATTAAGCCCACAAAGTTTATTAAAGGACAGGGATTGGATAAAATGATGACAGATTCCCATTGTGATTCTCTTCAGCTAAAGTTTTTGACTAGTCAATCAAATCAGTTGGACACAGAAGTGCAGGTGATGCCTGATTTTTCTATCTCTCCTTGGTATGTTGATATTGTTTATGTGTTGCAGAAATTACAACCTCCTGCAGGGTTAAGCAAAACTAGAGAAGGGTCTGTGAAGCTGAAGGATCTAAAATTTTGTATTATAAATCAGCATCTTTATTGGAAGGATCCAGGTGGAGTATTATTGAACTGACTTTTGGAAAATGAAGCTCAGCAAATAGAAAATGAGTTCCATGAAGGAGATTGTGGGGGACATCATTCTTGGAAGGTAACTACAAATAAAATTATGAAAGCAGGATTTTATTGGCCTTCATTGTTTTCATATGTGTATAAAGAAACCAATAGATGTCATCAGCACCAAATTTTTTATAGAAAGAGGAAAGTGGTTTCACTCCCTCTCAACTCCATGTCGGTAGAAGCACCTTTCTAGCAGTGGGGGTTGGATTTCATTGGGGAAATAAATCCAAACTCCTCAGGACAACATAAGTGGATTTTAACAACAACTGATTATTTTACAAAGTGGATTGAAGAAATACCCACTAAAAGAGCTACAGAGGTAGTGATAATGGATTTCCTGGAGAATAACATTTTAGCAAGATTTGGTTGTCCTAAGAGGATTGTAACAGATAATTCACCTGCTTTTAAGTCCAAGAAGATGATTAATTTCTGTCATAAGTATCATATAAGTCTAAATCATTCTACTACATATTATCCACAAAGTAATGGACTGGCAGAATCCTCTAACAAAAATCTGGTGAGGATAATTAAGAAGTTGTTGAAAGAGAATAAAAGAGCATGGCATACAAAGCTGAAATATGCTTTATGGGCTGACAAAATCAACACAAAGAGGTCTATTGGAATGTCACCATTCCAATTGGTGTATGGAGCTGAAGTGATTTTTCCAGCATCTCTAGGAGTACCAATTAAGAAATTGTTGCAGGACCAACAGGATGAGCCTAATCATATGCAAAGAAGGATAAACCATATTATTGAACTAAATGAACTAGGGATAAAGCATATGATAAGGTACATATACATCAGGAGAAGATGAAGAATACCTTTAACAGAAAAATAAAAGAGGACATTTTTCAGATTGATGACTTGGTGTTAAAATGGGATGCTCCACATGAATACAAAAGAAGGCATGGTAAGTTTGATCATTTATGGGTAGGCCCATACCTTATTTCAGCACACAGGGGTAACAATGCTTTTATTCTACAATATCAGGATGGGTCACAGTATGAAGGAGGCCCAGTGAATGGGAGATTTATGAAGCATTACTTGGAATAAGGGGAAGGAGTTTTATGTATTATAGTGTAAATATTTTTACTTTCAATCACTATAGATGGTGAGCCAGAAGATTTGAAGCTCGCAGAGAAGGCCCTAAGATCAGAAGAGGTAACCATTTTTCAGTTTCTATTTTCTTTCAGAAAGACAAAATAAAATAAAAATACTTAGGTTGTTAATGGATTTGCAGTTGGTCTACGGGGTTCTTTGCTACCTTGCTGGGAGGATAGGATCCCTAGTGGAGCCATCTGTTAGCACCATATTTGAGAAATTTTGGATTATTAAAGGGTTTTGATCTAACCTTATTTGAAAATATTATGGATGCGCCAAGTTAATAAGGGTCCATGAAACATTCGTAGGGGATCGTGGGATGATGAAAGGGTTTGGATCCACGGTGGTGGATCATTATACCTTTTGGAATAAGCAACAACGAAAATGAGGTAAAGAGTGTCATGAATCGACGATTCAGATTCAGGATGGTGAAAAAACATTTCATGGATCAGAGATGCAAGGTAGAATGCAATTTTAGATTTGCGGAGTATGTTAAATGGGAGCAATGTTGGAGGGTTGAGATTTATCCAAATCTAGATCAATGGTACGAAATAATTCCACGCGGTGAACATGCCCGGACAAAGAAGCTTTTTCAAATCACAGAATGAGTTAAAAGGGTGGAAATTAGATCAGACGGTGGAGATGAGAGTGGAGATAGATCTACGGTTTGGAATAATTCAACGGATTGAACTTGCGCGGACAAAGTCGGGATTTCAATCTGTGGAAAGTAGTATGGGCTTCAAAGATCGGCGGTTGCGACGAGAGATCAAGCTTGATCAATGGATAAGAAGCATTTTGCAATCAAAAGTTTCTCACTTGATCAGATGAAAAAGGATTGGTGGAATGTTAAAGTTATCAATGTTGAACGGTCCCAATGAAGGTAGTTTAGAGATCGACGGTTGATCTACGGTACAAGTTGCATGGAGATGCCCAAGGGTTATGCAGCATAAAAACTATAAAAAAATCTACGTGAAGTCAAAATATCTATTTTTCCTGAGCTTTGAAATTGACGAATACCCTGACTGTGTGCAGAGTGCCAACATGGACAAATCAGAGAGCTGTGTGAAGTGACGAGGTAGGCATTTTCAAACCTTCTGAGTATTTCTGGAATGGATAGTGTTAACACTATTTTAGTTTCACTGCAGTTAGCCTTATTGCCTGAAAATTTTAAGTTTCTCTTGATGATCAAATGGTTTTCAAACTTTCCTCATTAAAACAATTTATCAAAATTTCCCAGGTCTACGAGAAGAGAAGGTTCTAAAGGTGTTTTGAGCAAAAGAGAAAAAGTTAAAGGCTTTTGGTTAAGAATGAGATATTTTATAGAGACAAATTATTCATTATGAATAATGTTTACAAAAATTCATGAACTATATTTTGTAAAAGGAGGCTAAAGGTTATGTTTTATAAAAATAAACGAAATTTATTTTTATAAATCCAAAAATAATTTGGGTATTTTATGGAAAAGGTAAATTGGGTATTTTACCAAGAGGTATGTTAGGAAAAGCCCAAGCACTCAAGAAATTATGATGTTACTTTGTTTCTTGGCATAAAGTCAAAATGGGCTCGCACACCAACCTGCCACTTACCAAGTAAAGTTAGCAATCAAACAAACCAAGCGCCTAGCTCCCAAAGTGTTACCTTTCTTGTTCCTTAGCATATAATGAAACTCTTGGGGTATATAATAAGTGAGAAGTCAAGCGCATGGTGCATGTGGGATAATACAATGCATAGAACAAATAAAAACACCGACAACCACACTCAGTTTTCCAAAGAACGCGTGGATCCACCTGTATAATAATTTTCTTGTGTTTTCCACAATCGTGGAGATGGCCATATTGGTTATGAGGATTTTGCATACAAATTTGAGGAAAAGATTTGACATTGTTCACAAAGGAAGAATGTAAATCAGATTGATATAAATAAAATGCAAAAGGCACAACGTAGAGGGCCTCGGCAAGCAACTGCCTAGGATGTATTGTCTTTGGTAACAAGATGCTGTGAGGCTATGTAATTATCAGTTTCCTCAGGATGCTGGCCCCATGGCTTAACCTGTGCATCCACATTCATATATTAAGATGGGCAATTTCTATGCCATAGCGTTATTTTCAGTATCATTCTAAGATTTAAATGCATGATGAAATATTTTCAATACTCTTGTCGATAAGGGACAATTGAAGAGAGGGATGCATCAAGTTGTTGTAGAGGTGGTGTTAGCACTGGAATTGAGACAAAGGTTGCGGAAGGCCCACTCCCAGGTAACAGCAGAACCACTTTCGAAGAGAGAACTGGCCTTCTGCTCTTCCGAGAGGGATCTCTCACCAAATATTAACAATGCCAGATATGTATAAGTGAAACTATAAATTGTTTGTAAAATTGGTTGAAACAAGACATAGAACCATTGGGCGATGGAGTCAAGATGTGTAACATAAACAAACAGAACTTATGCAGGCGATTTCAACATAGAGGCAAGATAGCCATTCAATCACAATCAAATCATAATTGTCTGGTGGGAAAGAGGAACATGAACAGACCATCAACACAGAGCATTGGAAAATGAATTCTGTATTAACTTTAGAAGAAAGCTTTGGTGAATATCTGAAACAACAGATGGAGCATAGCATGTATGAATTCCAAATTGTTATACACTTATTTCAGACATGAAAGAAAACATAATGGGAGAGATAAACTGGAAAAAACATTCACATGAGAAAGGAAGCAACAGATTGTGATACAAACAACACATGAATCCCTGTGTAAAACGCCAACCTCGGCTCTATAAATTTATTAAAATACTCTTGAAAGCATACATTGCAAAATTACATCGGTTTCAACCCTTTCTCCTTCTTCAGGAGTTACATTTACAACATTTTGGACTTCCTAAACCGACATTCGGGAATCAAAATTTGTTACAATTGAAAAAACAACTTATAACAAACTTCTAGGTGGCACATGAGCCACAATTTACATAAAAATTGGAAAATGAAATATGGATTGCAGGAGAAAATATGCACGAGAATATTCTATGCTCCTATCTGGAAAGTGACAGCTGTACAGAGTTCCGGGAGAGGTGACCCTTGGAAAGGGCATGCACACAGACGAAACTTCCCGCGTACTATCATTGCCACTTCTATGGAAGCATTTTCAATTTGGCCAACCCATATTGCTGAATGGCTCTCCATAGGTCAAGACTAGGTAAAATCACAACTGCCATGTCAAATGCTTGCGCTTTGAGCTCCATCGTTTTTGGGTACGAAGTCTCAGGGACTTCGTCACAGGTGGCTTTAAAATCAAACAAACAATTCAAATTCACTGGCCAACTTATTAAAAATGATCTTTCCTGACAATGATTGTTGCATGTCTCCAAACTTGCTATTGTCTAATCGGCACTAAACCAGAGGCTCCCAATACTCCCTTTGGGAAAATAGAGGACCCTTCTCTTCCCAGAAGAAAGGCATCCCTCTGTCTACCATCAGTTTGAATAACCTGATAACCTCCTTGACTTTGTGCTCAATAACCTCTATTTTGGCTTGTACAGTCTCCAACATCCTATTCTTAGCAATTACCTTTCTAGCCCCGGAGACAACAACAACCCTATTTTGGATACCATATCGATTGGCGAAATCATTTGAAAAGGAGCTTAGGAAAGCAATGACATTTTCCGCTGTTGCCACAGGTCTTTTCTGCATTTCCCCTAATACTGTCAAGACCTTTTTCTTGGCCTCTATCATAGCGTTTTCCTGGTATTCAATGAAATCTATATAAGGTCGGAACTTTTTAGCCTCTATAATGATCTGATCCCAGAACAAATGTCTAGCGCCTTGCAAGGCAATTTTACCAACCACTTGTTGGTTTAACTTGGCATTTTGTTGAATCAGTCCTTGGCATTTCTCTTCCATCTTTTCCTTTCCTTGTCTCTCCTCGCCTTTTCCCTTTTCTAGCTCCTCGATCTGTTGCTTTAACTTAACAAGATCTGTATCTTTCAGGCCTATCTGGGACATTTCTCTAGAAAGAGAACCGGTGTCTATCTCTCCAGCTACACCTACAGACTGAATTTTACTCTCAGTACTCCTTCCTTGAAGCTCTGTTTCTTTTGTTGCTAATATGGCCTTTAATTCCGCTTCACTTTTCTTCAAAAGCTGGAAGTCTGCTCCCCACTACCTTTCCTTTTCTTCGAGCTTTAGCAGCTTGGCTTTACAGTCGGTAAGATCAGCATTCAATGTCTCTTTCTCTTTTTCAAAATTAGCCAATTCTTCTGTCTGGGCTAGCTGGGTAGCAGGGATTTTCAACTTCTTTTTTAGTGTCTAGATATCTTTTTCCTTATCATCGAGCAATTTCTGGGCTAAGACTCCCTTATGTGTTGGTCCCTCTATTTGCATTGCTTCATTTTGCAAATTGTTTATTTGTTCCTAGAGGGCTTTGTTCTCCACTCTTACCTTTCTCAAAAGATTCAAAGTATTTGTTTTACTTTCCTCTAGCTTGGAAATCTGTATGGTGGCCTTAAGCAATCTAGCATTCAAGATATCCCCAGTTTCTTTGTTGAGGTGTATTATGTCAATAGTGGGAACCTTTGAGAGGTTCACACTAACCTCTAAAACCTTGTTTCCCATTACTAAGGCTAAGCTAAGGGTGTCAGTGGCATGATCCCTTACAGTCTTTAATGCCACATTTGGTTAAGGCAACAGTGTTGCCTCACTGTATAGCTCTGCTGTCTCTTTGAAAGTTTTATCAGCCCTCTCTCGGTAAGAGCCTAGCCAGTCTTCTTTGGATGCATGCCTGTTTGGAGTCTGCCCGTCAAATACATATTCTTGGATTTGTAATTCGGCTGTCTCAGGCTCTTCTTGTTTCTGCTTTTTCTCTATATTCTTCTTTCATCTGTCCCTTTGGATTGTCATTTTTGACCTGTACTAGTTGTTTCCCATGTTCTATTCTCTTCCTTTTGGGCATGCTGGCCGTGTCCACCTCTTCAATATCCATAGGCTCCGGATCCCCTCTTTTCACTGAACTCGCTGAATAGCTGACCAATGATGACACATCCCCGGCTATTGCAACTATTTTAGCCAATTCTCTTTGGGGAGAAGATATTCCTAGTGGGTGTGAGCCAGTGATTCGTTCTATGTAGTTGTCCATCGGGGCAATATTAGGGAAATCATCCCAGTTTGCTACTTCCCTGAGTCCAAGTATCTCAGTGTGCTCAAAAGGCTTGCACTTGTGAGCCTTCCTCCTTTTGGAAATTATTTGATGAGGGTCGTAGTTTACCGCTTATCCCAGAGAAAACCCCATGCCCTTGAGCAAGTTGGTAACCACTGGCAAAGCATCTCTACTCCTGACTGTGTATGGTCCCACTTCCCAAGGGAAAATAAAATTTGAGCTCTTTTTATAGCTCAAGAAGTGCTCTTCCTCAATAGTGAATCTTTGTCGGATCAATTCCAGGGAGAAAACCCTAGCGGTTAGAAAAGCTGGCAAAATGTAGGGTTGATGTACAAAGCCGTAATATCTTATGGTCGTTCCGAATTCTGTCAAGAACCAGTCCCCTATCTTCTTGTTGTTTGACAATTGCAGCATTTGTCTCATCTCAGGAAACACCCTAGGTAATCTTTCCTGAAAGAAAAGGTCGTATACTTCGGCCATCAATTAGTTCATGAACTTACAATAGTCCGTGGCCATATCCATAGTGATTTCCAATTCAGGTACTTGTAGGTCTTCTTCGTTATAAGCTATAAGCATCCTCAGCAAAAAGTACTGGAATCTGAACACTTTAGTGCCGCGAAAATTCACTAACTAAGAACGAATGTTCTCAGCTAGGAATTCATCAAACTTAAGACAACAAGACGGATAAGTTTTCCGAGGCAATTCAGGTGCGACCGGACAAGTACTCAAGATGAACAATAGAATTAACAATGACTCTGTGACATAAGCATCGGTATCTAGACCTAAAAATTGACTGGCCAGGGATATACACCACTGGGTTTCTTCATTGAATTGGCTAAGGTTGATTGGGTATGACATGTTGATGGGTTCACCATCGGGTTTTGAATAGGCCTTCAAAAAGGTTTCTTTACTTTCGTCGGTAGATTCTCTGAAGCAACGTATAATATTTTTCTCTTGGTAGTTTTGGGATATATGGACAAACTCGTCTAGGATGTGTAGGGTTTTGTGGACGATAGAAGCCTGGACTAAATAAAGGATTTTAGACTTTGACTTATTCATAATGACACCTTCGGCGACAGAGAAATTGTCTACACACCATTCAACAAACTCAAGGCAATGGGGGGTTTAGCCAACAGAGAAGAAATGGAAGAAGGATTTAAAAACACCGCAGGTATCTCTACCTCGGTCCTTAAGGATTTCCAATTTACCTCTGGCAGCTTCAATGGCTTCTCCCACCAAGATGGTATCGAAAATTTCGGCATTCTCCTCTACGAGACTTTATTCCGCCCTCTGACATGTGACTTCGCGTTCTGTATCCTCTCTCACCCCTACCACTTCTACTGCTCCTATCACATCCATTTTCAAATAACACTGAGGAGGTATCAGGGGCCTACCTTTCTTTGTAGCACAGTCTCTTGGTTTGTTCGTGCTGGCGCTCTGTATGTGGTTGGATATTCGGCGGCTTCGGGGTTTCAGAAAAGACAAACCTTTCCAACTTCACTTGGACCCTTTTATAGATTTTTAAACAGCATAACCTTCGCGCCCTTCCCAACCATCTTGCACCGTCGATGTTACTCCTTGCAATCTGAGCCGTTGGTATGTGAGGTCCTTTATGCTACATCCTTTCTTACCTTGTACATGTGCAGCTCAACCAATAGATCAAGATCAAATTTTCTTCACAACTGTTGAACTGAGTGGACCCTACCACTTTTCGCGATGCGAGATTCTGGTCCCCTCCATGCTAATTTGGATTGTGAAATGAATCATGACTGCAGATCTCCCTCCGCTCTTGTAGTGACCATCGATCTGAGCAACCTGTACCACTTTTCACAATCCGAAATCGCTATTGTATCCTTGCTAATCTGGGATGTGAAATCACTTACAACCATGGATCTTCTTGGATCCCAGCCTTGGCCGTTATATGCCTCCGCCTTTTAACCCATTTCCCGATTTGGAAAAGTGGCTTTGGCCAAGCATGTTCACCGTGTGAAATTTTTTGACGTCGTTGATCTGCCATCCGATCAAGCTCAGCCTTCTATTATGACTCTCGTTTAATTCCTTCAGTGCATCTAATGTTCTCTTCTTTACCTTTCATCTCTGATCCATGGACTATATTTCCTCTTTTAATATTCATTACTCCAGAGTGGGGCTGCTAATTTACAGTGTCCTTTCCTTCATTTCCACTGCGACCTATTCTAGTGGCTGAATGTTATCTCGTATATGCCATCAGCCTCCCTGCAAACTCTAAGGTTGCTTTCCCAACACCTCTTAACAAGGTCAAACTTCCCACATATCCCTTATAATCAAAAATTTAATAGAGTGTTAACAACCGGCTCCACAAGGGATGTTGTCCTCTCAGCGAGGAAGCAAAGAACCCGTAGACTAGTTGCCTACTACATTGAAAACATCCTTTTATTTTAATTTCTGAAAGAAAACATAGTTTGAAAGAATGGTTACCTCTTTCGATCTTAGGGCATTCTCTGCGGGCTTCAAATCCTCTGACTCACCATCCATACTGATTAAAAAATAAAATGTATTTACACTATGATACATGGACCTTAGTCCCTTTACTCCAGGTAACGTTTCAGAAACCTCCCATTCACAGTGCCTCCTTCGTATTGTGACCCATCTGGATACTATAGAATGAAGGTGTTGTCTCCTCTGTGTGCCGCAATAAGGTATGGGCCTACCCACAAGTGGTCGAATTTTCTGTGTTTACCTTTTTCTTTGTGCGGGGCTTCCTACTTCAACACCAAGTCATCGACCTGGGAAACATCTTCCTTTATTCTCCTGTCGAAGGTATTCTTCACCTTCTCCTGGTGTATCTGGACTTTATCATAAGCTTTGTCCCTCACTTCATTCATTTCAGTAATCTGGTTGATCCTTCTTTGAATGGGATTAGGCTCATCCAACGGGTCCCGTAGCAATTTCATGACTGGAACACCCAGAGAGGCAAGGAAAATTACCTTGGCCCCATACACCAACTAAAATGGTGACATACCGATGGCCCTCTTTGTGCTGATTCTGTCAGCCCACAAGGCATATTTCAACTTCGTGTGCTAAGCTCTCTTGTTGTCCTCCAACAGCTTCTCAATAATCCTCACAATACTTTTGCTAGAGGATTCTGGCAGTCTGTTTCCTTGTGGGTAATAAGCTGTAGAGTGATTTAGGCTCATGTGGTATTTATGGAAAAAAATGATCATCTTCTTGGACTTAAACATAGATGCATTGTCTATCACAATTCGCTTAGGGCAACTGAATCTCGCCAAAATATTATCTTCTAAGAAATCCATTATTACCTCTTCTGTAGCCCTTATGATGGGTATGGCTTCGATCCACTTCGTGAAGTAATCAGTGGCCATTAGAATCCACTTATGTTTCCCCAAGGAGTTCGGTTTTATCTCTCCAATGAAATCTAACCCCCACTACTGGAAAGGAGCTTCCATAGATATAGGGTTGAGGGGAAGTGAAACCACTTTTATTTTCCCTTCAAAAATCTGACACTGATGGCATTTAGTCGTTTCCTTATAGACATCTGAGAACAACGAAGGCCAATAAAATCATGCCCTCAGAATTTTATTTGCGGTTACCTTCCAGGAATGATGTCCTCCACAATCTCCTTCATGAAATTCCTTCACTATATGTTGAGCTTTGTTTTCCAGAAGACAATTTAGCATATTCCCCCAGGGTCTTTCCAATAAAGATATTGTTCTATGATGCAAAATTTCGCAGCCTTCAGTTTCATGAATCTAGCTCTGGTTTTGCTTAGCCCTGCAGGAGGTTGTAAATTCTGCAATACAAAAATAATGTTAGCATACCAAGGAGATGCAGAAAAATTAGGCTTCACTCGCATCTCCACCTCTACCCGATCGACTGGACCAGCTAGAAAATTTAGCTACAGAGAGTCACAATGGAAATCCATCATCATTTTAGCTAACCCTTTTCCTTTGATCAATTTTGTGGGCTTAATTTCTATGTCGTATTCTAGAAGCACTGCAACCCATTTAGCTCTCTTTCCCTCTGGATCCGGTTGTGTAAGTATGCTTTTCACTACGCTATTGGGTACATAGGAAATTATGTGGAAATGGAGGAGGTAGATTCTAAAATATTTCAAGGCATTAACCAAAGAGTAGGCTTTTTTTTCCATTATACTATATTTCAATTCTCCATCCCTCAATATTTTACTAAAGAAGGCTATAGGTTGTTCTTCACCTCGATCATTTTTCTACAGCAACACTGTTGCCACAGTATGCTCTGAAACATATGAGAACACTAAGAAATCTTTCTCAAAATATGTACTAACCAGTGCAGGAGCCTCCGAAATGGCCTGTTTTATATTTTTGAAAGCCTTCTTGGCTTCCACCGTCCATTTGATTTCGTGATCTTTCCTCAGCATATAAGTAATATCCATCAGGATTTCAGTGAATCTAGGGATGAATCTCATCAAGAAGTTTACTTTATCAATGAAATTTTGTATTTCCTTCTTGCTCCTTGGTTCCTCTACTCTCAATATGCCCTTCACCCTGTCTGGATCGATCCTGATTCCTTCCTTCAAAATGATGTGCCCCAGCAACTTTCCTTCTTCTAGAGCGAAGTTTGACTCTCTAGGGTTTAATGAGATTCCATACTTCCTGCACATAATGAAAACCCTTTCTAAATGCATGATATGATATTTATCCCACCTTGAGTATATAGTAATGTCATCCATGTAAATCACCACAAATTTGTCTCTTTCAACTGCAAAAGCAATATCCATGGCACGTTGGAAAGTTGCTCCAGCATTCATTAACCTGAATGGCATCTTTGTGTACATGAATGTACCCCAAGGTGTGGTGAAAGCGGTTTTTTATTGGTCTTCAGGTAGCACCTTCACCTGATTGTATCCGGAAAAACCATCCATAGTGGATATTCTTTCTGAGCCTACCACCCTCTGCAAGATTTGGTCCATCTTCAGCAATGGGTAATTATCTTTCAAAGAAACTTTATTTAAGTTTCTGAAATCTACACATAACCTTATCTCCCCATTCTTTTTTTCGAATAGGAACCAAATTGGCTACCCATCTCAAAAACCTCAAAGTCACAATTATTTTTGCATCAAACAACCTTTTTACTTCCTTTTCAATAATGGGTACTAGCTTCGGATTGATCCTCCTGAGTTTCTACCTAAATGGTTTCTCCCCGGGTTTAATCGGGATAGGATGTTGTATGATGGAAGTGTCATATTCTTTGAGATCTTCATAACTCCACATAAACACATCTGTGTATTTCTTCATCAAGTTCACATACCCTTCTTTTTCTTTAGTGGGAAATTTCTTGGACAACTTTATAATTTTCGGGTTACTTTCAGTGCCAATATTTATATCTTCGACGGCATCTACGGTAGGCTCGACCTTCGGATCTCTGGCTACATCATTCTAGTAAAAAAGGGACTCTAAGGGGATCATACCTCTAGGAATATGATTTCTCTTCAACTGGACTATATCCCTGCCTCCCAAAGAGTCTTTCAGTTTCCCCAACACGACGGCCTCTTCCCCTTCCTCTTCAATGTCTAGGAAATTCTCGGAGTCAGCGTCATCCTCATCTATGCGGGTGTTTACAAACTCACCGGACAACTCCAGAAATCTCTTGATCTGCATATCATCTTCGAAAACTTGCCAATATCTAGTGTTGTCTGGTATAGAAGGTATATTCACAATATCTACTTTGTATTTCCTTTTTCCTATTGTAGGGGCCTCAAATTTTCTGGCTACAGTCGCCAGAGAGTCCGCCACCTTATTCTCATATATAGGGGTCACTTGGACTGTATGTTCAGTGAAGTAATTTCCGAACATGTCCCACACCTCATTCCGGTAAGCTCTCATTCTTGGATGTCTAGTTTGGAAGCTGTCATTCACCTGATTCACTACAAGCTCTGAATATCCAAAAATTTGGACCCTTTTAACTTCTAAATCCTTCAGCGCATGCAGGCCCAGCAACAAGGCCTCATACTCTGCTACATTGTTAGAGCATTCAAAAACCAACTTATAAGAATAAGCTTTGGTATCCGTAATGGGGGAGATTATGTACACACCTGCACCAGCATCCACTTTAGCTACCGAGCCATCGAAATACATCTTACATAGTCCTTCGTCCTTCTACTTTCTTTCCAAAGCTTTCGGCTCGCTAGTCTCTCCTTTATCCCTTTTACCTTTTCGTGGCACAATGACTTTTGAGTCGCAAGGAGATATATCATTGAAGAAGATATACGACCCCAATTCTGTGTCGACGGCATAAACATGATGGATTTCAGGCTGAACCTGACTGCTCACAATGTAAGGCAATATTTTCTCACTGTATAACCCTTTTTTTTCATTCCGAACATGAATTGTTACATAGGCCCATGTCCATTTGCAGGCTACCCTTCAGCTTTGAAGTCCAAGACCTTGATAGCAAAATACCAAACTTGGGGGGAATATCAGCAACAACAACATCCATGACCACAATTTTAGATGGCAACTTATTTAAAGATACCACCATGTCTTTGCTCAAGCCCAGACATTTTACGCTTTTAGAAACAAAGGAATACAGGTATTTATAAGGCCTTGTAATCTCCAATCCCAAGCTCTCCACCACTCCCTTTGGCATCAAATTATGTGAGGCTCCTGAATCCAACATAGCATTGTGTAACACCATATCATGTACATTCAAGATCATGTAAAAGGGTGGCACCTCCTCATCTTCACTGTCCACGTTGTCAATATTAGATCCCATAATAATAGTAGGGTTGTCTCCAATCAGCTCTAAGATATCCGGGTGAGCTTCTCCTTGATTTACAATCATCTTTGTTATAGTGTCCTTGTATTCCTGATTCCTCAATAATTCATTGAACGGGATTGAAACCTTCATCTTAGCTAGCTCATTTTGGAGGTTAAACATGGGAGGGGTTTTGCCCAGCTCCACAGGTGTTGTTTGCTCTAGCTCCCTCACATTACCAATCCCTTTTTCCACCTCCCTAGATGCTACCAGCTCCTTTTGTTTCTCATTTCCTTTCCCTAGGTCGATCTAACTACTAGAAGGCTGGTTTGGGTATAACCCCCCTTTGTTTATAGCAACGTCTCTACTTCTTAACTTGATCTTCTTGACATCGTCTATAGCATGCATATACCCCTTATGATATTGCTCCAATTCCTCTGTCAAGGTCTTATCATCCACTTGTGTGAACATGTCATGTTCCTCCTCAGTCAAGTAGATCTCAGAGTATAAATCGCCGAAATGATGGATATGATTTTCAATAGACTCCGCCTCATCTTCGGCAACCACATAGTTTTTAGGTAAAGGAGGCCTAATTGGCTGGTCTTCTTGGTTTCTTGCATTCCTCACATCCCTTGGTCTATTTGGTTAGAGTGGGGGAGGACCTGGCCTCCTAAAATTGGGATTCCTTATTTGAGGTTCATTATGCTCCCAGTTTGTTGGGTTGGCCTCCACCGTTAGCCTGTCCATCAACTTTTCCATATTTTTTATCATCATCTCAAATTTTACATCACTAGATGAGGACGTAGAAGCAGTGGGATGTGTCTCTTCTCTACTTTTCATCTTGTCAACCTCTGCCCTCGGTTTTATTTTTCCACACGCCATCATATTGGCCTCTACTTCTAGGGCATCAGTGAACATAGCTGAGAGGGTGTTTGACTTTCTTTCTCTTAATAACAAAGCAAAATAATTATCAAATGCATCAGCATAATGAAGTTTATCTGCCCCGGGTGAAGGTTTGATGTCAGCAGGTATCGAGTTGTAGACTCTCATGAATCTGCTTGAAAACTCATGGACTGACTCAAAACCTCCTTTCTTGAGATTGTTGTATTGAGACAGGACCTGCAACGGGCTTTGTTTATCGTCCCATATTTATAGGAATATGGTTTGAAAACCAGCAAAACTGCGGATAGACCTAGGTGGCAAATATTTGTACCACTTCTTGGCTTCCCTAGACAAACTCTGAGTGAACAACCGCATCTTGACATCTTCATCATCCACCTCTTCCAAGTCGATGAAATCATCAAATTTACCCACATGGTATCTCGCTGAGACATTCCCCTCCCCGTCATAGAGTGCAATTCTTTCAGCGTAGTTCAAGGGGAGGTCGTGCAAAACTAGAGGTAGGGCTAATGGGGAAAATCTAGCAGCAACCATCGGGGTCGGTCGATTGGGAGCGAACTGGGGGTTAGGCAACTGGGTGTTCTGAAAAATAGGGGCTATCTCTTCGGCTTTCGCTGGGGTCTCTAGGTTCAGCCACAAAGAATCAAGCAGATAGGATCGCAGTAAACTAGAGCTAACCCCAACTTTCCTTAGGTCGGATTCAAATTTAGATTTGGTTAGTATTCTTTTAGCTCTAACTCCCCATTTGGATTCCACTATGTCGTACAAATCTTGAGATGATGATGTACCAAACAATGAAAAATCCACTTTCTCTTTATTTCTATTTCTAAGTATTTTTTCTGGATTATCCACACTTTGCAAAGTTTCGGGATCAGGGTTACCTCTCGTGTGGATCCTTCCGGAAGCCAGGATACCTAGTGTGATACTCGTCGTAGTGGGTGTGGAGTCGCTAGGACAAATATACAACCTTCTCACAAATGCATAAATTTCTATTTGCCCTCAGAAATCTCTTTCCTGAAATTGTGCAGTTCTTGTCGTTCCTCCAGGGATGATCTTCAAATCATCCCCGGCAACGGCGCCAGTTTGTTAGCACTGGAATTGAGCCAAAGGTTGCGGAAGGCCTGCTCCCAAGTAACAGCAGAACCACTTTCGAAGAGAGAACTGGCCTTCTGCTCTTTCGAGAGGGATCTCTCACCAAATATTAACAATGCCAGATATGTACAAATGAAACTATAAATTGTTTGTAAAATTGGTTGAAACAAGACATAGAACCATTGGGTGATGGAGTCAAGATGTGTAACCAAAATAAACAGAACTTATGCAAGTGATTTCAACACAGAGGCAAGATAGCCATTCAATCACAGTCATATCATAATTGTATCATGGGAAAGAGGAACATGAATAGACCATCAACACAGAGAATTGGAAAATGAATTCTATATTAACTTTAGAAGAAAGATTTGGTGAATATGTGAAACAACAAATGGAGCATAGCATGTATGAATTCCAAACTATTATACACTTATTTCGGACATGAAATAAAACATAATGAGAGAGATAAACTGGAAAAACATTCACATGAGAAAGGAAGTAACATACTGTAATACAAACAACACATGAATCCCTGTGTAAAACATCGACCTTGGCTCTACACCTTTATTAAAATACTCTTGAAAGCATACACTGAAAAATTACATCAATTTCAACCCTTTCTCCTTCTTCAGGAGGTACATTTATAGCATTTTGGACTTCCTAAACCGAAATCCGGGAATCAAAATTTGTTACAACTGAAAAACAACTTATAACAAACTTCTAGGTGGCATATCAGCCACGATTTACATAAAAACTAGAAAATGAAATATGGATTGTAGGAGAAAATATGCACGAGAATCTTCTATGCTCCTATCTGGCGAGTGACAGTTGTACAGAGTTCTGGAAGAGGTGACCCTTGGAAAGGGAGTGCACACAGAGGAAACTTCTCACGTAATATCATTGCCACTTCTATGGATGCATTTTGAATTTGGCTGACCCATATTGCTGAATGGCTCTCCATAGGTCAGGACCAGGTAGAGTCGCAACTGCCATGTCGAATGCTTGCGCTTTGAGCTCCATTGTTTTCGGGTACGAAGTCTCAAGGACTTCGTACCCAGAAATGATCTTTCCTGACAATGATTGTTGCATGTCTCCAAACTTGCTATTGTATAATCGACACTGAACCAGACGCTCCCGATACTCCCTTTGGGACAATAAAGGACCCTTATTTTCCCAGAAGAAAGGGATCCCTTTGTCTACCAGCGGTTTAAATAACCTGATAACCTCCTTGAATTTGTGCTCAATAACCTCTATTTTGGCTTGTACAGTCTCCAACATCATGTGCTTAGCAATTACCTTTCTAGCCCCAGAGACAACAACAACCCTGTTTTGGATACAGTACCGATTGGTGAAATCGTTTGAAAAGGAGCTTAGGAAAGCAATGGCATTTTTCACTGTTTCCACAGGTCTTTTCTGCATTTCCCCTAATACTGTTAGGACCTTTTTCTTGGCCTCTATCATAGCATTTTCCTGGTCTTCAATGAAATCTATATAAGGTTGGAACTTGTCAGCCTCTATAATGATCTAATCCCAGATCAAATGTCTAGCGCCTTGCAAGGAAATTTTACTGACCACCTGTTGGTTTAACTTGGCATTTTGTTGAATCAGTCCTTGTCATTTCTCTTCCATCTTTTCCTTTCCTTGTCTGTCCTCGCCTTTTTCCTTTTCTAGCTCCTCGATCTGCTACTTTAACTTAACAAGCTCTGTATCTTTCAGGTCTATCTGGGACATTGCTCTAGAAAGAGAACCGGTGTCTATCTCTCCAGCTACACCTATGGACTGAATTGCACTCTCAGCACTCATTCCTTGAAGCTCCCTTTCTTTTGTTACTAATATGGCCTTTAATTCTGCTTCACTTTTCTTCAAAATTTGGATGTCTGCTCCCCACTACCTTTCTTTTTCTTCGAGCTTTAGCAGCTTGGATTTGCAACCGGTAAGCTCAGCGTTCAATGTCTCTTTCTCTTTTTGAAATTAGCCAATTCTTTTGTCTGGGATAGCTGGGTAGCAAGGATTTTCAATTTATTTTTTAGTGTCTAGATCTCTTTTTCCTTATCATTGAGCAATTTCTGGGCCATGGCTCCCTTATGTGTTGGTCCCTCTATTTGCCTTGCTTCATTTTTCAAATTGTTGATTTGGGCCTTGAGGGCTTTGTTCTCCACTCTTACCTTTCTCAAAAGATTCAAAGTCTTTGTTTTACTTTCCTCTAGCTTGGACATCTGTATGGTGGCCTTAAGCAATCTAGCATTCAAGATATCCCCAGTTTCTTTGTTGAGGTGTATTATGTTAGTAGTGGGAACCTTTGAGAGGTTCACACTAACCTCTAACACCTTATTTCCAATTTCCAAGGCTAAGCTAAGGGTGTCAGTGGCATGATCCCTTACGGTATTTAATGCCACATTTGGGTAAGGCAACCGTGTTTCCTCGCTGTATAGCTCTGTTGTCTCTTTGAAAGGTTTATCAGCCCTCTCCCGGTAAGAGCCTAGCCAGTCTTCTTTGGATGCATGCCTGTTTGGAGTATGCCCGTCAAATACATATTCTTGGATTTGTAATTTGGCTGTCTCGGGCTCTTCTTGTTTCTGCTCTTTGTCTATATTCTTCTTCTTCATCTGTCCCTTTGGATTGTCGTTTTTGACCTGTACTAGTTGTTGCCCCTGTTCTATTTTCTGCCTTTCTGGCATGCTGGCCATGTCCACCTCTTCAGTATCCATAGGCTCTGGACCCCCTCTTTTCACTGAACTCACTGAATAGCTGACCAATGATGAGACATCCTCGATTATTGCAACTATTTTATCCAATTCTCTTTGGGGAGAAGCTATTGCTGGCAGGTGTGAGCTAGTGCTTCGTTCTATGCTGGTGTCCATCGGGGCAGCATTAGGGAAATCATCCCAGTTTCCTGCTTCCCTGAGTCCAATTATCTCAATGTGTTCAAAAGGCTTGCACTTGTGAGCCTTCCTCCTTTTGGAAATTATTTGATGAGGGTCGTAGTTTACTGCTTGTCTAAGAGAAAACCCCATGCCCCTGAGCAAGTTGGTAACTAGTGGCAAAGAAGCTCTACTCCTAACTATGTATGGTCCCACTTCCCAGGGGAAAATCAAATTTGAGCTCTTTTTATAGCTCAAGAAGTGCTCTTCCTCAATAGTGAGTCTTTGCCTGAACAATTCCAGGGAGAAAACCCCGGCGGTTAGAAAAGCTGGCAGAATGTAGGGTTGATGTACAAAGCTGTACAATCTTATGGTCATTCCAAATTCTGTCAGGAACCAGTCCGCTATCTTCTTGTTGTTTGAAAATTGCAGCATTTGTCTCATCTCAGGAAACACCCTAGGTAACCTTTCCTGAAAGAAAAGGTCCTATACTTCAGCCATCAATTGGTTCATGAACTTACAATAGTCCGTGGACATATCCATAGTGATTTCCAATTTAGGTACTTGTAGGTCTTCTTCGTTATAAGCTATAAGCGTCCTCAACAAAAAGGACTGGAATCTGAACACTTTAGTGCCACAAAAATTCGCTAACTGAGAACGAATGTTCTCGGCTAGGAATTCATCAAACTTAAGACAACAATACTGATAAGATTGCCCAGGAAATTCAAGTTCAGCCGGACAAGTACTCAAGACGAACAATAGACTTAACAATGACTCTGTGACATAAGCATCGGTATCTATACCTAAAAACTGACTGGACAGGTATATACACCACTGAGTTTCTTCATTGAATTGGCTAAGGTCGATGGGTTCACCACCAGGTTTTGAACAGGACTTCAAGAAGTTTTCTTTACTTTCGTCGGTAGATTCTCTGAAGCAATGTATAATATTTTCCTCTTGGAAGTTTTGGGATATGTGGACAAACTCGTCTAGGATGGGCGGGGTTTTGCAGACGACGAAATCCTGGACTGAACAAAGGATTTTATACTTCGACTTATTCATAATGACACCTTCGGTGACAGAGAAATTGTCTACACACCATTGGAAAAACTCAGGGCAATGGGGGGTTTGGCCAACGGAGAAGAAATGGAAGAAGGATTTAAAAACACGGCAGGTATCTCTACCTCGGTCCTTAAGGATTTCCAATTTACCTCTAGCAGCTTCAATGGCTTCTCCCACCAAGATGGTATAGAAAATTTCGGCATTCTCGTCTACGAGACTTTCTTCTGCCCTCCAACATGTGACTTCAGGTTTTGTATCCTCTCTCACCCCTACAACTTCTACTACTCCTATCACATCCATTTTCAAATAGCACTAAGGAGGTATTAGGGACCTACCTTGTTTTGTAGCACAATCTCCTGGTTTGTCCGTGCTAGTGCTCTATAAGCAGTTGGATATTTGGCGGCTTCGAGGTTTTGGAAAAGACAAACCTTTCCAACCTCATGTGGACCCTTTTATAGCTTTTTACATAGCATAACCTTCATGCCCTTCCCAAGCAGCTTGCACCGTGGATGTTACTCCTTGCGATATGAGCCAATGGTATGTGAGGTCCTTTATGCTACATCCCTTCTTACCTCGTGCATGACAGCTCAACCATAGATCAAGATCGGCTTTTCTTCATAACCGTTGAACTGAGTGGACCCTACCACTTTTCGCGATGCGAGATTCTTGTCCCCTCCATGCTAGTTTGGATTGCGAAATGAACCACGACCGCAAATCTCCCTCCGCTCTTCTAGTGACTGTCGATTTGAGCGACTTGTACCACTTTTCGCAATCTGAAATCGTTTTTGTGTCCTTGCTAATCTGGGATGCAAAATCACTTACAACCGTGGATCTTCTTGGATCCCAGCCTCAGCCATTAGATGCCTCAACATTTTACCCATTTCGCAATTTGGAAAAGTGGCTTTGGCCGAGCATGTTTGCCGTGCGAAATGTTTTGACGCCTTTGGTCTTCTATTTGATCAATCTCAGCCTTCTATTATGACTCTCGTTTAATGCCTTCAGTGCATCCGACGTTCTCTTCTTTACCCTGCATCTCCGATCCATGGACTGTCTTGCCGCTTTCAATATTCATTACTCCATAGTGGGGCTGCCAATTTACGCTATCGTTTCCTTCATTTCCACCGCGGCCTATTCTAGTGGCTGAATGCTATCTCATATATGCCATCAGCCTCCCTGCAAACTCCAAGGTTGCTTTCCCAACACCTCTTGACAAGGTCAAACTTCCCACATATCCCTTATAATCAAAAATTTAATAGAGTGTTAACAGGTGGAAGAATAAATTCATAGTCGACAGGAATTTCTCCAAAGGATTTGGCTTATGATTAAATTGCAACAAAATTAAACATAGATCAATGGCTCATATCAAACTCAGTCACATCCAAAGGCAAAAATAAATTTCGCATTGTGAAGTTGCAAGGAGAAACGAAAATTTTCAATTTGTGAAATGATGTTACACATTGGACAGAGTGGACGGTCAAACTAACATGTGAGGAACATCCACGGTGCACATGAATTTCGCAATGTGGACTGACACAGCTAAATGTTGTTTTAAAATCTGCGAAATTTTTATCCTGCCGACAAGTCAATGCACGTGGCCAAGGAATATGGTTTAACCAAAGAGATCAATTGACCAGAAAAAATCCCTAATGTGAAGGTGTCAGGTGTTTAATTTTCATTACTCAGTGATATTTTATATGGAAGGTATCTCCAAAATACGTGTTGATCGATCCATGTTTTGCTAAGAAGATCAATGGTGGACAGTTTTACCAGAATGGGAGCGTTTGATAGCATCTAACTCCGTTCGAGTATTTTATTTGAGGAGTTTGTGCTAGTTGCAAATGTTTTTATTTCTGAGAAAATATTAAGAAAATTTCCTTTGTATTCACTTAAAGTATGGATGAAATTGGATAAAACGAAGAAGCAACAGAGCATATTTTTTCTAGAAATGACTGTTTTAGTCATCGTATTCAGAGAATTGTTCCCATCGAACCAATATGATTTTTAAGAAACTGAGAGAGGTTTTTATTCATAACCCACCTATCTACAATAGCCTCTCTCTATTTTTACATAGGTGCTGTGGATTCAAAGAATTGAAGTCATTTTCAAAGAGACAATTTTCATATTTTTAGATGACTGTTTTAGTTAGTTATTTCAATCAATTGTTTCTGGCAAACCAGAAATATGTTTCCAAAACTGAATGAGGTTTATATTACGAAAATGATTATATTCAATAACCTCCTTTAGGTTTTACACTGATCCTATGGTTTAGGTGAAACAAAGTGAGTTGTACAGGCCATTTTCAGGTTTTCCAAAGGACTATTTCAGACATCAAATTCAAAGAATTGTTTCAACCAAATGGAGTTGAATTTCAGGAAACGGAGAAAGGTTTGTCTTCATAACAGGTATACCTTAAAAAAAATCCTTTAGTTTTTACACAGGTATCACAGGTTTGGAGAATTTAAAGGATATTCATAGGGTATTTTTCAATAAATTTACAGGTTTACTATCTAAGTCATCAGTTTCAAAACCAAATCCTGAGGAGTGGGAGCTGAATCAAAGGAAACGAAAAAAATGGGTTTTGTTGGAAATATGGAAAATTACAAAAACATCTTTCAAGTTTTGCACAACTATCACCATCTGGGATATGCAGGAGGGGATTTTAAGCCTATTTTTCTAGTAGTCCACATTTTATTTTTGTCTTATGTGAATCGTGGTGTGCAGGCCACGTCCGAAGTTTTTTAAAAGATGTTTTCCAGTTTGTAACAAATTTTGATTCCCGAATGGTGGTTTAGGAAGTCCAAAATACTATAAATTTACCTCTTGAAGAGGGAGAAAGGGTTGGAACCGCTGTAATTTTGCAGTGTATGCTTTCAAGAGTATTTTAATAAAGTTGCAGAGCCAAGCTCGACGTTTTACATAGGGATTCATGTGTTGTTTTTATTACAGTCTATTGCTTCCTTTCTCATGTGAATGTTTTTGTAGTTTATCTCTTTCATTATGTTTTCTTTCATGTCTGAAATAAGTGTATAACAGTTTGGAATTCATACATGCTATGCTCCATCTGTTGTTTCAGATATCTACTAAAGCTTTCTTCTAAATTTAATACATAATTCATTTTCCAATGCTTTGTGTTGATGGTCTGTTCATGTTCTTCTTTCCCACCAGACAATTATAATTTGAGTGTGATCAAATGGCTATCTTGCCTCTGTGTTGAAATCGTCTGCATAAGTTCTGTTCATTTCTGTTACACTTCTTGACTCCATTTCCCAATGGTTCTATGTCTTGTTTCAACCAACTTCACAAACAATTTATATTTTCACTTGTACATATCTGGCATTGTTAATATTTGGTGAAAGATCTCTCTCAGAAGAGTAGAAGGCCAGTTCTCTCTTCGAAAGTGGTTCTGCTGTTACCTGGGAGCAGGCCTTCCGCAACCTTTGGCTCAATTCCAGTGCTAACAAACTGGCGTCGTTTCCGGGGACGAAATTGAAGATCCTCCCTAGGAAGAACGACAAAGATTCAAAAGATAAAAGGTTTCTGTGGGCAAGCAGAGATTCTTACATGTGAAAAAGGTTGTATCATTTTCCTTGGCAACTCCACCAAAAGATTCTAGAATGTGACTCCAATGGGGAGACCGGTGGTCAAAAAGACAAAGACGGGGAGAGATCTCAAATATTCCCTGGATTTGAATGAAAGGTTTAGATCTTACTATTGATGGTGAACAATAGTCAAACAACAAGAAATTCATGTCTCTTTTCACCTGGCAACTCCATCTATGAAGGATCCATTCTTCATAATGTTCTATGGAAGCTCCACTATCAAACAAGGTTGCAAAGTTTGAGGAACTAATTCAGTTTCTCCACCATCAAGATGACTTCTCGGGCTGTAAGGTATGCTCCTATGAATCTTGATTCCATTCGTAGTTATCCCAATAAAATAACTCTGGTAGATTGGCAAACATATCTTCCAACATTCAATGATGAAAAGGGTGATGATGCTACCATCATTTATTTAGATTTCATAAGCATATACATAAGCTGGGAGTGGGATGGCATGAAGATTCTTTAGTGAAACTATTCATGTTTAGTTTAGAAGGATATGCACGGTCTTGGTATGAGGGATTGCCAACAGGGAGTTTATCCTCCCTTAAATACTTTCATACAATATTTCATGAACATTTCAAAAGGCATTATCCTTTTTTGTTGTTACTTTGAGATTGTTGCACACATGATACAGAGTTCATTGAAAATGTGAAAGATGAGTGTAATGATGACCAGTATGTGGATGAAGAGGTTTTAGAGATCTTACATGAATACTCAGCTCAAAAAGAAAGACAAGCCAATTGCCATGATATTCAAGAAATTTCCCAGCAGTTAGTACTGTCTTCCTTGACTGAAGTTGACATAGACCAAAGCTCTATTTCAACCAATTATATCTCTCTTCCTGAAACTGATGATGATTTGCAGCATTCTTTCCATTCTATATGTGACCAAGAGAGAGGTTGCGACTGTCAATCAAATCCTTCCTCATATTATTCAACTTCCGAATTTTTGTTACAAGAAAAGGCCTCCCCTTCCCAATCAGAAAATTCCTTTTCGCAACTGCAATCTCTTGAAAGTTACAATGGTTGTGTGATTGATTACATAGAAGATGATAATTCTGGATAATCTCAGTCTTGTAGTCCCTCCACATGTTCATTTTCTGAAAATGCAAGTAAGGAGAAATCAGATTTTGAAATAGTGGTTGAAGGAAGACCTCTACATGTTGATCAAATTCATATCTCACCTAAAGATTTACATGACTATATGAAGATCTCCTTGCTTGAAGAAGATGATCAGCCTAGTGATTTGAAAGGAGATGGGTGTACTGATTTGTTTTCTGAAGAATGCAATCAGCCTATCACAATTTTTGTTAGTGAAGAAAATTTCATTGCAATCTAAGATCAAAAGTATGAAAACATAGTGGAAACTAGACATGTTGAAGATGACTGTTTGCCGTTGTGTTTTCCTTCATTTGAGTGGTTAAAAAAGAGACTTAAAGTTTCTGATCACAAATAGAAATTTGATATTGTAGATGAATGTATAAATTTCCTTGGAATGGATGATGAGCAAGAAGGGCAGTTATGCAATCAATCCCAGCCTTTAAAAAAACCAGCAGTATGCAATGAAGAGTTGAATAACGAAGAAGAAGAAGGGGGTTCTCAAATGGATGTTTCTTTTTGTTTTTCAAATTCAGAATTTTTTTGTCAAGAAGAAATCTATTTGCTCGATCCTATTGAAGAAATGCATGATGTTTATGCTGAAGCATATAAAGAATATGAAGTTTTAAAATCAGAAATTTTAGATAAAGTTGTGGATGTCTCGCCTGGAAATTGTCACGAGTTTTCCTTACATGGTTCTTTTGAAGATTAGTTTGACAGTGTGCAAGGGAATTTATAGTTGGGACAACTCTCTCATGGTAAGATAATGACAGAATTTTTTGAAAGTTGTCATGCCTTTTATGATCCAGTGGCTAATTACATAGATGAATTTTGCAGTGGTAATGACTGGTTATATCTCTACTGTAAAGATCAATTTATTTATTATAACTCTCTGCCTTTAAGTCTTTCATCTCTGTGTTTTATCAAGCATGAAGATAAAGTTGGTTTATGGAATCATTTGCTTGAGTGGCTTCATTGGAAGTCAGAAGTTACTTGACTGAGCATTGATGCTGTAAGTAGGGTAGGTAATTAAATATGAATAATCTCGACATGACGAGCATTCCATTCAGCAATTTTCAGTTTGTTTTGAGTTTCAGTTTTGATTTTAGTTTTGGTTTTAAAGTTCAGGTCTGCAGTTACAGTTGTCTTCAGTTTTCAAGGTATGGACAGGTGATAGGTTACAGGTTGAAAGAGTGGGATTTGTTTGCAGAATGGTTTTAGTTGATGGTTCAATTCAGAACAGGTAGAGAATTTCAGAAAAATTTGGGGGCCGCCCAATGGATTTGGCACCTGGTCTACGGGGTTCTTTGCCACCTTGCGAGGAGGATAGCATCCCTAATGGAGCCAACTGTTAACACTAATTTAGTTTCGCTGCAGTTAGCCTTATTCCCTGAACATTCTAAGTTTCTCTTGATGATCAAATGGTTTTCAGACTTTCCTCATTAAAACAATTTATCAAATATTCCCAGGTCTGCAAGAAGAGAAGGTTATAAAGGTGTTTTGAGCAAAAGAGAAGAAGTTAAAGGATTTTGGTTAAGAATGAGATATTTTATAGAGACAAATTATTCATTATGAATAATGTTTACAAAAATTCATGAACTATATTTTGTAAAAGGAGGCTAAAGGTTATGTTTTATAAAAATAAACGAAATTTATTTTTATAAATCCAAAAAGAATTTGGGTATTTTATGGAAAAAGCAAATGGGATATTTTACCAAGAGGTATTTTAGGCAAAGCCCAAGCGCTCAAGAAATTATGATGTTACTTTGTTTCTTGGCATAAAGTCAAAATGGGCTCGCACACCAACCTGCCACTTACCAAGTAAAGTCAGAAATCAAACAAACCAAGTGCCTAGCTCCCAAAGTGTTGCCTTTCTTGTTCCTTAGCATATAATGAAACTCTTGGGGTATATAAATAAGTGAAAATTCAAGCGCATGGTGCATGTGGGATAATACAATGCATAGAACAAATAAAAACACCGACAACCACACTCAGTTTTCCAAAGAATGTGTGGATCCACCTGTATAAGACTTTTCTTGTGTTTTCCATGATCGTGGAGATGGCCATATTGGTTATTAGCATTTTGCATACAAATTTGAGGAAAATATTTGACATTGTTCACAAAGGAAGAATGTAAATCATATTGATATAATAAAAAAATGAGAAAGGCACAACGTAGAGGGCCTCGGAAAGCAACTGCCTGGAATGTATTTTCTTTGGTAACAATATGTTGTGAGGCTACGTAATTATTAGTTTCCTCAGGATGCTGGCCCCATGGCTCACCCTGTGCGTCGACATTCATATATTAAGATGGGCAATTTCTATGCCGTAGCGTTATTTTCAGTATCGTTCTCAGATTTAAACACATGATGAAATCTTTTCAATACTCTTGCAGATAAGGCACAGTTGAAGAGAGGGACGTGTCAAGCTGTTGCAGAGGTGGAAGAATAAATTCATAGTCGACAGGAATTTCTCCAAAGGATTTGGCTTATGATTAAATTGCAGAAAAATTAAACTTAGATCAACGGCTCATATCAAACTCAGTCACATCCAACAACCAAAATAAATTTCGCATTGTGAAGTTGTAAGGAGAAACAGAATTTTTCAATTTGAGAAATGATGTTAAACATTGGACAGAGTTGACGGTCAAACCGACATGTGAGGAAGATCTACGGTGCACATGAATTTTGCGATGTGGACTTGCACGGCTAAATGTTGTTTTAAAACCTGCGAAATTTTTATCTTGCCGACAAGTCAATGCACGTGGCCAAGGAATATGGTTTAACCAAAAGAGATTGACCACCCAGAAAAACTCCCCAATGTGAAGGTGTCAAGTGTTTAATTTTCATTAATCAGTAAGATTTTATATGGAAGGTAGCTCCAAAACACGTGTTGATCGATCCACGTTTTGCTAAGAAGATCAATGGTGGACAGTTTTACCAGAATGGGAGCGTTTGATAGCATCTAACTTCAATTGAGTATTTTATTTAAGGAGTTTGTGCTAGTTTCAAATGTTTTTATTTCTAAGAAAATATTAAGAAAATTTCGTTTGTATTCACTTAAAGTATGGATGAAATTGGATAAAACCAAGAAGCAACAGAGCATATTTTTTCTGGAAATTACTGTTTTTGTCATCTTATTCAGAGAATTGTTCCCACCGAACCAAGATGATTTCTCAGAAACTAAGAGAGGTTTTTCTTCATAACCCAACTATATACAATAACCTCTCTCATTTTTTACATAGGTTCCATGGATTGAAATAATCAAAGTCATTTTCAGAGAGACAATTTTCATATTTTTAGATGACTGTTTTAGTCAGTTATTTCAATCAATTGTTTCTGGCAAACCAGAAATATCTTTCCAAAACTGAATGAGGTTTATCTTATGAACATGATTATATTCAATAACCTCCTTCATTATTTACACAGGTTTTTTGTTTTAGGAGAAACAAAGTGAGTTCTACAGGCCATTTTCAGGTTTTCCAAAGGATTGTTTCAAACATCAAATTCAAAGAATTGTTTCAGTCAAATGGAGTTGAATTTCAAGAAACGGAGAGAGTTTTGTCTTCATAATAGATCTGCATTCAAAAAAATCCTTCATTTTTTACACAGGTATCACAGGTTTGGAGAATTTAAAGGATATTCATAGGGTATTTTTCCATAAATTTACAGGTTTACTGTCTGAGTCATCAGTTTCAAAATCAGATACTGAGGAGTGGGAGTTGAATCAGAGGAAACGAAGTAATGGGTTTTTTTGGGAACATGACAAATTACAAAGACAACTTTCAGTTTTTGCACAGCTGTCAACATCTAGGATATGTAGGAGGAGCATTTAAGCATGTTTTTCTAATAGTCCGCATTTTATTTTTGTCTTATGTGAATCGTGGTGTGTAGGCCACGTCCAAAGTTTGTTAGAAGATGTTTTCCAGTTTGTAACAAATTTTGATTCCCGAATGGTGGTTTAGGAAGTCCAAAATACTATAAATTTACCTCTTGAAGAGGGAGAAAGGGTTGGAACCGCTGTAATTTTGCAGTGTATGCTTTCAAGAGTATTTTAATAAAGTTGCAGAGCCAAGCTCGGCGTTTTACATAGGGATTCATGTGTTGTTTTTATTACAGTCTATTGCTTCCTTTCTCATGTGAATGTTTTTGTAGTTTATCTCTTTCATTATGTTTTCTTTCATGTCTGAAATAAGTGTATAACAGTTTGGAATTCATACATGCTATGCTCCATCTGTTGTTTCAGATATCTACTAAAGCTTTCTTCTAAATTTAATACATAATTCATTTTCCAATGCTTTGTGTTGATGGTCTGTTCATGTTCTTCTTTCCCACCAGACAATTATAATTTGAGTGTGATCAAATGGCTATCTTGCCTCTGTGTTGAAATCGTCTGCATAAGTTCTGTTCATTTCTGTTACACTTCTTGACTCCATTTCCCAATGGTTCTATGTCTTGTTTCAACCAACTTCACAAACAATTTATATTTTCACTTGTACATATTTGGTGCAATATCCCTCTCGGAAGAGCAAAAATTCAATTCTCTCTTCGAAAGTGGTTCTGTTGTTACCTGGGAGAGGGCCTTCCGCAATCTTTGGCTCAATTCTAGTGCTAACAAACTGGCACCCTTGACGGGGACGAAATTGAAGATCCTCCCCGGGAAGAACGAAAAAGATTGAAAAGATAAAAGGTTTCTGTGGGAAAGCAAAGATTCTTACATGTGAAAAAGGTTGTATCATTTTCCCTAGTGACTCCACCGAAAGATTCTAGAAGGTGACTCCACTCGGGAGACCCGTGGTCAGAAAGACAGAGACAGGGAGAGATCTCAAATCTTCCCTGGATTTGAAAGAAAGGTTTACATCTTACTGTTGATGGTGAACAATGGTCAGACAACAAGAAGGTCATGTATCTTTTCACCTGGTGACTTTATCTGCGAAAGGATCCATTCTTCATAATTATGTTCCATGGCAGCTCCACTATCAAATGGGGTTGCAAAGTTTGAGGAGCTGATTCAGTTTCTCAACCATTAAGATGACTTCTCAGGCTGCAAGGTATGCTCCTATGAATCTTGCTGCCATTCCTGGTTATCCCAATAAAATACCTCTGGTATATTGGCAAACATATCTTCCAACATTCAATGATAAAAAGGGTGATGATGTTTCCATTCATTTATTTAGATTTCATAAGCATATACATAAGCTGGGAGTGGGGTGGCATGAATATTCTTTAATGAAATTGTTCATGTTTAGTTTAGAAAAATATGCAAGGTCTTGGTGTGAGTGATTGCCGACAAGGAGTTTATCCTCCCTTAAATACTTTCATACAATATTTCATGAACATTTCAAAAGGCATTATCCTTCTTTGTTGTTACTTCGATATTGTTGCACACACAATAGAGAGTTCATTGAAAATGTGAAAGATGAGTGTGGTGATGACCAGTATGTGGATGAAGAGGTTTTAGAGATCTTACATGAATACTTAGCTAAAAAAAACAGACAAGCCAATTCCCATGATATTCAAGAAATTTCCCAGCAGTTAGTACTGTCTTCCTTGACTGAAGTTGACATAGACCAAAGCTCTATTTCAACCAGTTATATCTCTCTTCCTGAAACTGATGATGATTTGCAGCATTCTTTCCATTCTCTGTGTGACGAAGAGAGAGGTTGCGATTGTCAATCAAATCCTTCCTCATATTATTCAACTTTTGAATTTTTGTTACAAGAAGAGGCCTCCCCTTCCCAATCAGAAAATTCCTTTTCGCAACTGCAATCTCTTGAAGGTTACAATGCTTGTGTGATTAATTACACAGAAGATGATAATTCTGGAAAATCTCAGTCTTATAGTCCCTCCACATGTTCATTTTCTGAAAATGCAAGTAAGGAGAAATCAGATTTTGAAATAGTGGTTGAACGAAGACCTCTCCATGTTGATCAAATTCATATTTCACCTAAAGATTTACATGACTATATGAAGATCTCCTTGCTTGAAGAAGATGATCAGCCTAGTGATTTGAAAGGAGATAGGTGTACTGATTTGTTTTCTGAAGAATGCAATCAGCCTGTCACAATTTCTGTTAGTGAAGAAAATTTCATGGCAATCTAATATCAAAAGTATGAAAACATAGTGGAAACTAGACATGTTGAAGATGACTGTTTGTCGTTGTGTTTTCCTTCATTTGAGTGGTTAAAAAAGAGACTTAAAGTTTCTGATCACAAATAGAAATTTGATATTGTAGATGAATGTATAAATTTCCTTGGAATGGATGATGAGCGAGAAGGGCAGTTATGCAATCAATCCCAGCCTTTAGAAAAACCAGCAGTATGCAATGAAGAGTTGAATAACGAAGAAGAAGATGGGGGTTCTCAAATGGATGTTTCTTTTTGTTTTTCAAATTCAGAAATTTTTTGTCAAAAAGAAATCTATTTTCTCGATCATATTGAAGAAATGAATGATTTTTCTGTTGAAGCATATAAAGAATATGAAGTTTTAAAATCAGAAATTTTAGATGAAGTTGTGGATGTCTCGCCTGGAAATTGTTACGATTTTTCCTTGTATGGTTCTTTTGAAGATCAATTTGACAGCGTGCAAGGGAATTTACAGTTGGGACAACTCTCTCATGGTAAGATAATGACATAATTTTTGAAAGTTGTCATCCCTTTTATGATCCAGTGGCTGATTACATAGATGAATTTTGCAGTGGTAATGACTAGTTATATCTCTATTGTAAAGATCAATTTCTTTATTATAACTTTCTGCCATTAAGTCTGTCATATCGGTGTTTTATCAAGCATGAAGAAAGATGGTTTATGGGGTCATTTGCTTGGGTGGCTTCATTGGAAGTCAGAAGTTACTTGACTGAACATTGATGCTTAGTAAGTAGGGTAGGTAATTAAATATGAATAAGCTCAACATGACGAGCATTCCATTCAGCAGTTTTCAATCTGTTTTCAGTTTCAGTTTTGATTTTAGTTTTGGTTTTAAATTTCAGGTCTGCAGTTACAGCTGTCTTCAGTTTTCAAGGTATGGATAGGTGACAGGTTACAGGTTGAAAGAGTGAGATTTGTTTGCAGAATGGTTTCAATTAATGGTTCAGTTCAAAACAGTTAGAGGATTTCAGAAAAATTTGGGAGCTGCCCAATGGATTCGGCACCTGGTCTACGTGGTTCTTTGCTACCTCACAGGGAGGATAGAATCCCTAATGGAGCCAGTTGTTACCAATATTTTAGTTTCACTGCAATTAGCCTTATTTCTTGAAAATTCTAAGTTTCTCTTGGTGATCAAATGGTTTTCAGACTTTCCTCATTAAAACAATTTATCAAAATTTCCCAGGTGTATGAGAAGAGAAGGTTCTAAAGGTGTTTTGAGCAAAAGAGAAAAAGTTAAATGCTTTTGGTTAAGAATGAGATATTTTATAGAGACAAATTATTCATTATGAATAATGTTTACAAAAATTCATGAACTATATTTTGTAAAAAGAGGCTAAAGGTTATGTTTTAAAAATAAATGAAATTTATTTTTATAAATCCAAAAAGAAACACCAACCTTCCACTTACCAAGTAAAGTCAACAATCAAACAAACCAAGCGCCTAGCTCCCAAAGTGTTACCTTTCTTGTTCCTTAGCATATAATGAAACTCTTGGGGTATATAAATAAGTGAAAACTCAAGCGCATGGTGCATGTGGGATAATACAATGCATAGAACAAATAAAAACACCAACAACCACACTCAGTTTTCCAAAGGACGCGTGGATCCACCTGTATAAGACTTTTCTTGTGTTTTCCATGATCGTGGAGATGGCTATATTGGTTATGAGGATTTTGCATACAAATTTGAGGAAAAGATTTGACATTGTTCACAAAGGAAGAATGTAAATCAGATTGATATAATAAAAAAATGAGAAAGGCACAACGTAGAGGGCCTCGGCAAGCAACTGCCAGGAATGTATTGTCTTTGGTAACACGCTGTGAGGCTACGTAATTATCAGTTTCCCAAGGATGTTGGCCCCATGGGTCACCCTGTGCGTCCACATTCATATATTAAGATGGGCAATTTCTATGCCGTAGCGTTATTTTCAGTATCGTTCTCATATTTAAATGCATGATGAAATCTTTTCAGTACTCTTGCAGATAAGGCACAGTTGAAGAGAGGGACGCGTCAAGCTGTTGCAGAGGTGAAAGAATAAATTCATAGTCGACAGGAATTTCTGATTAAATTGCAGCAAAATTAAACATAGATCAATCGCTCATATCAAACTCAGTCACATCCAATGGCCAAAATAAATTTCGCATTGTGAAGTTGCAAGGAGAAATAGATTTTTTCAATTTGCGAAATGATGTTAAACATTGGACAGAGTGGATGGTCAGACCGACATGTGAGGAAGATCCACGGTGCACATGAATTTTGCGATGTGAACTTGCACGGCTAAATGTTGTTTTAAAATCTGCAAAAATTTTATGCTGCCGACAAGTCAATGCACGTGGCCAAGGAATATGTTTTAACCAAAGAGATCGACCGCCCAGAAAAAATCCCCAATGTGAAGGTGTCAAGTAAGTTAATTTTCATTACTCAGTGATATTTTATATGGAAGGTAGCTACAAAACACGTGTTGATCGATCCACATTTTGCTAAGAAGATCAATGGTGGACAGTTTTACCAGAATGGGAGCGTTTGATAGCATCTAACTCCATTCGAGTATTTTATTTGAGGAGTTTTTGCTAGTTGCAAATGTTTTTATTTCTGAGAAAATATTAAGAAAATTTCCTTTGTATTCACTTAAAGTATAGATGAAATTGGATAAAACCAAGAAGCAACAGAGCATATTTTTTCTTGAAATGATTGTTTTAGTTATCTTATTCAGAGAATTGTTCCCACCGAACCAAGATGATTTTTCAGAAACTGAGAGAGGGTTTTCTTAATAACCCACCTATCTACAATAACCTCTCTCAGTTTTTACACAAGTGCTTTTTATTGAAAGAATCAAAGTCATTTTCAAAGAGACAATTTTCATATTTGTAGATGACTGTTTTAGTCAATTATTTCAATCAATTGTTTCTGGCAAACCAGAAATATGTTTCCAAAACTGAATGAGGTTTATCTTATGAACATGATTATATTCAATAACCTCCTTTAGGTTTTACACAAGTCCTATGGTTTAGGAGAAACAAAGTGAGTTCTACAGGCCATTTTCAGGTTTTCCAAAGGACTATTTCAAACATCAAATTCAAAGAATTGTTTCAGCCAATTGGAGTTGAATTTCAGGAAACGGAGAGAGGTTTGTCTTCATAACAGGTATACCTTCAAAACCCTCCTTTATTTTTTACACAGGTATCACAGGTTTGGAGAATTTAAAGGATATTCATAGGGTATTTTGCCATAAATTTACAAGTTTATTTTCTGAGTCGTCAGTTTCAAAATCAGATCCTGAGGAGTAGGAGCTGAATCAGAGGAAACAAAGAAATGGGTTTTGTTGGGAACATGGAAAGTTAAAAAAAAATCATTCAGTTTTTGCATAGCTATGACCATCTGGGATATCCAGGAGGGGCGTTTAAGCCTGTTTTTCTAGTAGTCCGCATTTTATTTTTGTCTTATGTGAATCGTGGTGTGTAGGCCACGTCCGAAGTTTGTTCGAAGATGTTCTCCAGTTTGTAACAAATTTTGATTCCCGAATGTCAGTTTAGGAAGTCCAAAATACTATAAATTTACCTCCTGAAGAAGGAGAAAGGGTTGGAACCTATGTAATTTTGCAGTGTATGCTTTCAAGAGTATTTTAATAAAGTTGTAGAGCCGAGGTCGGCATTTTACACAGGGATTCATGTGTTATTCGTATTACAGTTTGTTGCTTCATTTCTCATGTGAATGTTTTTCCAGTTTATCTCTTCCATTATGTTTTCTTTCATGTCTAAAATAAGTGTATAACAGTTTGGAATTCATACATGCTATGCTTCGTCTGTTGTTTGAGATATCCACTAAAGATTTCTTCTAAAGTTAATACATAATTCATTTTCCAATGCTCTGTATTGATGGTCTGTTCATGTTCTTATTTCCCACCAAACAATTATAATTTGACTATGATGGAATGGCTATCTTGCCTCTGTGTTGAAGTCGTCTACATAAGTTCTGTTCATTTTTGTTACACTTCTTGACTCTATCGCCCAATGGTTCTATGTCTTGTTTCAACCAAATTCACAAACAATTTATATTTTCATTTGTACATATCTGGGATTGTTAATATTTGGTGAGAGATCCCACTTGGAAGAGCAGAAGGCCAGTGCTCTCTTCGAAAGTGGTTCTGCTGTTACCTGGGAGCGGGCCTTCCGCAACCTTTGGCTCAATTCCAGTGCTAACAAATTGGCGTCATTGCCGGGGACGAAATTGAAGACCCTCCCTGGGAAGAACGACAAAGATTCAAAAGATAAAAGGTTTCTGTGGGCAAGCAGAGATTTTTACATGTGAAAAAGGTTGTATCATTTTCCCTGGTGACTCCACCGAAAGATTCTAGAAGGTGACTCCACTGGGGAGACCGGTGGTCAGAAAGACAGAGACGCGAAGAGATCTCAAATCTTCCCTAGATTTGAACGAAAGGTTTAGATATTACTGTTGATGGTGAACAATGGTTAGACAATAAGAAGTTCATGTCTCTTTTCACCTGGAGGCTCCATCTGTGAAGGATCCATTCTTCATTATGTTCTATGGAAGCTCCACTATCAAACGGGGTTGCAAAGTTTGAGGAGCTGATTCAGTTTCTCCACCATCAAGATGACTTCTCAGGCTGCAAGGTATGCTCCTATGAATCTTGCTGTCATTCCTGGTTATCCCAATAAAATACCTCTGGTAGATTGGAAAACATATCTTCCAACATTCAATGATGAAAAGGGTGATGATGCTGCCATTCATTTATTTAGATTTCATATGCATATACATAAGCTAGGAGTGGGACGGCATGAAGATTATTTAATGAAACTATTCATGTTTAGTTTAGAAGGATATGCAAGGTCTTGGTATGAGGGATTGTCGGCAGGGAGTTTATCCTCCCTTAAAGACTTTCATACAATATTTCATGAACATTTCAAAAGGCATTATCCTTCTTTGTTGTTACTTCGAGAATGTTGCAAACACGATAAAGAGTTCATTGAAAATGTGAAAGATGAGTGTGGTGATGACGAGTATGTGGATGAAGAGGTTTTAGAGATCTTACATGAATACTCAGCTCAAAAAGAAAGACAAGCCAATTTCCATGATATTCAAGAAATTTCCCAGTAGTTAGTACTGTCTTCCTTGACTGAAGTTGACATAGACCAAGGCTCTATTTCAACCAATTATATCTCTCTTCCTGAAATTGATGATGATTTGCAGCATTCTTGCCATTCTCTGTGTGACCAAGAGAGAGGTTGCAACTGTCAATCAAATCCTTCCTCATATTATTCAACTTCCGAATTTTTGTTACAAGAAGAGGGCTCCCGTTCCCAATCAGAAAATTCCTTTTCGCAACTGCAATCTCTTAAAAGTTACAATGCTTGTGTGATTGATTACACAAAAGATGATAATTCTGGAAAATTTCAGTCTTGTAGTCCCTCCACATGTTCATTTTCTGAAAATGCAAGTAAGGAGAAATCAGATTTTGAAATAGTGGTTGAAGGAAGACCTCTGCATGTTGATCAAATTCATATTTCACTTAAAGATTTACATGACTATATGAAGATCTCCTTGCTTGAAGAAGATGATCAGCCTAGTGATTTGAAAGGAGATGGGTGTACTGATTTGTTTTCTGAAGAATACAATCATCCTGTCACAATTTCTATTAGTGAAGAAAATTTCATTGCATTCCAAAATCAAAAGCATGAAAACATAGTGGAAACTAGACATGTTGAACATGACTGTTTGCCGTTGTGTTTTCCTTCATTTGAGTGGTTAAAAAAGAGACTCAAAGTTTCTGATCACAAACAGAAATTTGATATTGTAGATGAATGTATAAATTTCCTTGGAATGGATGATGAGCGAGAAGGGCAGTTATGCAATCAATCCCAACCTTTAGAAAAACCAGCAGTATGCAATGAAGAGTTGAATAACGAAGAAGAAGATGGGGGTTCTCAAATCTATGTTTCTTTTTGTTTTTCAAATTCAGAAATTTTTTGTAAAGAAGAAATCTATTTGCTTCATCCTATTGAATAAATGAATGATGTTCTACTGAAGCATATAAAGAATATGAAGTTTTAAAATCAGAAATTTTAGATGAAGTTGTGGATGTTTCACTTGGAAATTGTCACGAGTTTTCCTTGCATGGTTCTTTTGAAGATCCGTTTGACAGTGTGTAAGGGAATTTACAGTTGGGACAACTCTCTCATGGTAAGATAATGACAATTTTTTGAAAGTTGTCATGCCTTTTATGATCCAGTGGCCGATTACATAGATGAATTTTGCAGTGGTAATGATTGGTTATATCTCTACTGTAAAGATCAATTTCTTTATTATAACTTTCTGTCATTAATTATGTCATCTCTGTGTTTAATCAAGCATGAAGAGAAAGTTGGTTTATGGGATCATTTGCTTGAGTGGCTTCATTGGAAGTCAGAAGTTACTTGACTGAGCATTGATGCTTAGTAAGTAGGGTAGGTAATTAAATATGAATAAGTTCGACATGACAAGCATTCCATTCAATAGTTTTCAGTTTGTTTTGGGTTTCAGTTTTGATTTTAGTTTTGGTTTTAAAGTTCAGGTCTGTAGTTACAGTTGTCTTCAGTTTTCAGGGTATGGATAGGTGACAGGTTACAGGTTGAAAGAGTGGGATTTGTTTGTAGAATGGTTTCAATGGTTCAGTTAATAATAGGTAGAGGATTTCATAAAAAATTAGGAGCCGCCCAATGGATTTGGCACCTGGTCTACGGGGTTCTTTGCTACCTCGTAGGGAGGATAACATCCCTAATCGAGCCAACTATTAACGCTATTTTAGTTTCGCTGCAGTTAGTCTTATTGCCTGAAAATTCTAAGTTTATCTTGATAATCAAATGGTTTTTAGACTTTCCTCATTAAAACAATTTATCAAAATTTCCCAAGTCTGCGAGAAGAGAAGGTTCTAAAGGTGTTTTGAGCAAAAGAGAAAAAGTTAAAGGCTTTTGGTTAAGAATGAGATATTTTATAGAGAAAAATTATTCATTATGAATAAATGTTTACAAAAATTCATGAACTATATTTTGTAAAAGGAGGCTAAAGTTTATGTTTTATAAAAATAAACGAAACTTATTTTTATAAATCCAAAAAGAATTTAGGTATTTTATGGAAAAAGTAAATGGAATATTTTACGCAAATCCCAAGCGCTCAAGAAATTATGATGTTACTTTGTTTCTTGGCATAAAGTCAAAATGGGCTCGCACACCAACCTTCCACTTACCAAGTAAAGTCAGCAATCAAACAAACCAAGCGCCTAGCTCCCAAAGTGTTACCTTTCTTGTTCCTTAGCATATAATGAAACTCTTGGGGTATATAGATAAGTGAAAACTCAAGCGCATGGTGCATGTGGGATAATACAATGCATAGAACAAATAAAAACACCGATAACCACACTCAGTTTTCTAAAGAACGCGTGGATCCACCTGTATAAGACTTTTCTTGTGTTTTCCATGATCGTGGAGATGGCCATATTGGTTATGAGGATTTTGCATACAAATTTGAGGACAATATTTGCCATTGTTCAGAAAGGAAGAATGTAAATCAGATTGATATTAAAAAAAATGAGAAAGGCACAACGTAGAGGGCCTCGGCAAGCAACTACTTGGAATGTATTGTCTTTGGTAACAAGATGTTGTGAGGCTACGTAATTATTGTTAGATTTTTATCATTCAAGCTAGCATTATGATCTTAGGATATTATCTGAGAGAATAACATGCACAACAATAAAAAACAAGAGACAATGAACACAAATATTTTCCTCGGGGAAACCATCAAGGAGAAAACCCCGCAACTTCCTCAGAGATAGAATCAACACTAAAAGTAAACCCGAAAATTGTAAGATGATCTCCCGACAGTAGTAGTCTCTCTCTTGATCCCAGCAACTTCTCTCTCTCTCACTCATGCGCCCCAATGAGTGAGTGTGTGTATGTTAAATAGAGAGTCTCATTCTCTATTTATATTCTTTCGTTCACTTGAAACCCACTCCAACATGTCTGCCTCACTTAACAATTACTTACTAGAGCCGACATCTCTAGGAGTGTCTAATAACCCTAGAGCCCCACAACTTGTGGGGACTTTTCCTCCTCTGACCAACAAGGAGGGTTATCCTTAACACAATGGTGGGGACTATTGCCCCGACTTACAATAACTCACCTAGGGTTGAGTTCTCTAGGATAGTCTAATAACCCTAGGGCCCCACAACTGCGAGGAATTTAACCCTTGAAAAACAGGAGGGTTATCCACAATGACTTGACATGACTTTTTCACATAACTCCCGATCAAAACATCGGGGCATGAAATGAATCTATTACAAACACATCCTGGAATAAACATTGGGTTATAATACATAATATATACAAGTGAATACATTCTGAAGTTACAATTACATCAACACTCCCTATTAACTAGGATGGTATTCTCTTGACACAATTTATTAGCACAAGTATTCTTCTCTGTATCATCTAGATCATCATCGAGTTCTCATCATATTCAAGTCATATTCATCTTCAGGTCATCTTCATCTTCAAGTCATCTTCATCTGGATCTGGATTATCACTCGATCTAGATCATCATCACTGGATCTAGATCATCACTTGATCTGGATCATCACTGTTGGATCAACATCACTGGATCTGGATCATCATCACTGGATCTAGATCATCACTCAATCTGGATCATCACTGCTGGATCAACATCACTGGATCTAGATCATCATCACTCGATCTGGATCATTACTCGATCTAGATCATCACTGCTGGATCATCATCACTGGATCTAGATCATCACTCGATCTGGATCATCATCACTACATCATCACAGGTGTTATCTCATGATTCTTCTCATCACAAGAAGTTCTACAGAGCCATCCCTTTTTCATGCTGGGTGTAGGCCTAACCTCCATGTAGGTCTTCTTCAACGCTTATATCTGACCCTAAGTCAGAATGGCCCATACAGCACTTACATTTGACCTTGACTCGTCAGAAAGGCACGCCCAGCAGTCGCATCTGACCATGAGAGGAACTTAATCCCCTCACCATGTCATAATGGCCTAGCCCTTACATCTAACCATGGAAGGAACCTCATCCTCTCACCATGTCAGAATGGCCTAGCCCTTACATCTGACCTACTCGTCAGAATGGCATAGCCCTTACATCTGACCTACTCATCAGAATGACCCAGCCCTTACATCTGACCTACTTGTCAGAATGGCCCAGCACTCATATCTGATCATGTGAGAACACATCCCATAGTCACATCAGAATGGCCCTCAGTCCTAGACTGAGATTTCCTGGTAATTGACCAGGTACCTCCATTCTCCTAGAGAATGGCATCAACCCTTATATCTGATCAAGTGGGAACCAATCCCTCAATCACATCAGAATGGCCATGCACTCACATCTGATCATGTAAGACTACATCCTACAGTCGTATCAGAAAGGCCCTCAGTCCTAGACCGAGTATTCCTGGTAACTTACCAGGCACCTCCATTCCAAGAATGGCAACAACCCTTATATCTGATCATGTAGGAACCAATCCTAGAGTCACATCAGAATGGCTCAACACTCATATCTGACATGGAAGGAACCAATCCTCTCACCATGACAGAATGGCTCAACCCTTATATCTGACCATGGAAGGAACCAATCCTCTCACCATGTCAGAATGGATCACGGACTCATCACTTCCCCTTGGAAGGAACCTCGATCTGGAGAACACCAAGCTTCTCCCTGAAGTACTCAAACTTCACTCTGGCCAATGGATTTGTCAACACATCAGCTATTTGTTCGCCCGTCACAACATACTGGAGCTTCACTACTCCCCTCTGCACCATATCCCTAATATAGTGATATTTGATCTCAAAATGCTTCAACTTGTCATGGAACACCGGGTTCTATGACAACTTCACACAACTCTGGTTGTCGCAATATATACAAGTAGCATCCAACTGGAGATCAAATAAATCACACAGTAGCTTCCTTAGCCATACTGCCTCACAACTAGATGAACAAGCTACGACATACTCTGCTTCAGCTGTACTCAGTGCCACATAGGATTGCTTCCTGCTAAACCAAGAGATCACACCTAATCCCATACTGAAGCAACACCGTGAAGTACTCTTCCTATCGATGGCACTGCCTGCCCAATCTGAATCAACATAACCTTCTAGGTTAATCTTCTGATTTGCCTCATACTTGAGCCCATAATCAACTGTACCCTTCAGGTACCTCACTGCATGCTTTGCAACCATCAGGTGAACAGCAAAGCAAATATCTGGTCTCGTATTCGTCAGATACATCAAGGACCCAATCATCTGACAATACATCATAGCATCAACCGTCTCTGATGAAGCATCACTCAATAGCTTCATGTTCGATGCCATAGGTGTGGTCATGCATTCCATCATCCTAGACCTCTTCAGGATCTCTACTACATACTTCCCTTGTCCACACCTCCATGCCTAGAAAATAGAGTATCGACACATAACAGGAGCATCACTGGTCTTTCGCCTTCAACCTTGAAGCAAAGGTTGGAATCCACTTTACTCTCTGTAAAGCCTAGAGTCATCAGGAATCTGTCCATCCTGTCGTACCATGTCGAACCTTAGGATCTTCTGTGGTCACTCCCTCTGAAGCATCATACTCCCTCTGTTTTCTGTACTCTATGCACTGAAACATTCTGTACTGGAGTGACAAGTATCTTCCTTTGCTACTAATATTCTATGTATCCATCTACAATCACTGGATACCAAGATCCTCTATCTTGAACTTTTTCAAAAGTTCTTCTCTCACCCATCTGTGAGCTTGTCATCCTTTATAAACCTTGTATCAAAGGTTCAAATCTTCATCAATCTCCTCATGTATGTGTTTATCCCATGGGTGTCTTCTAAACTCATACAAGGCCTTCTTTCATTTGCACACATGATTATTCTTGTCATGTGACTTCACTTCTAGTGGCTGCAAATGTCTCTTCGTAGTCCATGCCTTCTTTTCGTGAGAAGCCTCATGCTACGAATCTTGCCTTGTATCCCACGATGTTTCCATCTACTGCATGATGGAACTACAAACTTCCCTTCATGTATCGATACTACATACTAGACATCATTCTTCTTGAATTGGTCTTTCCTTTCTTCTTGGTTACTTCTTCATGGCTGGAAGGTTCTACATCAATGATGTCACTGCGTTCATCATATTATTCTTCATCTTGAACTTTCGTCACTTGTTCTTTGGAACAAGTCTCATCCTTCTTTACTTGTAGGTGATTATGTATGCGATCTTTCCTACAAGTCAAATGCATTTGTATGGTTAGAAACATTTCATAAGGAATATTCATAATGGAAAATTCTTATGCATAAATATATGATCATGCAACTACTTTAGCCAATACAACATTCATCCATATCTCACGAAAACTTTTCTAGATGCCTTCCATCTCTACCAAGACAACATTGAGATTGTGCACTAATCCAATATGTCAGCAAAGAGGTTTCATTCTAGATAAGTAGCAATGGAGAGTTGTATAGCACCATGAGCTACTTACCCATCACATGCATATTAGTAGTATACTGTCATTAATGAAAACATTCTATCATGCATAATACATCAACTGAATATAAACAAATGCACAATATCATGAAATGACAATTGAATACTTATCTTTATTTGTTTCATGGGTAGACTCCTTCTTGAGCCTTCAGCTTCATCATCTTCTTTATTCATAATAGCATCATTTCTTATCCAAATGCTAAGGTGGATAAGAGGTTCTTCAAGAGTTGATATCTTTCGTATTCCTCATCACTTGAGGGATCTTCCTTGGATGATGAGAGCTTGATCTTCAGTTTCTCCCATCTTCTTTTCTCTTATTATGAGTCGAGCTTCTTCTTCTTCCCAGAGTCTGCTGAAGGTAATCACTTCCTTCTGGCACACATTCCTCACATGAATGAATCCCATGATCATGGGAGGCCACTCAAGGTGGCTATCACCACTTCTTCTTTCTCCACTTCTGCTTCAAGTTGTTCTTTGATTTGAGAGACCCTTGTAAAGTATGACAATATGGTGTCTGCATTTTGGATCTTCACATTCTTTAACTGGTTTCTTAAGGTCATATTTTGATTTATGTTCTTCCCTTCAAATATCTTGGTCAAGGAATCAAAATTCTTCGGTGTATTTAGGGAAGACACTTGTGGTACAAGGTGATCCATGATTGAATCAACAATGATCTTCTTGGCCTTGACCAAGTTCTTCTTGTGTAAGGCTTTGAGCCTCATCTCCCTCTGGAACTGGAACCTCTCTTCTTATGTAGGTGTCTAATTCATTTTCTTCAAAGAGATCATATACTTCCATGATTGGAATTTTTCAACTTCAACAATCATATCATCAAGCTGATGTGATAGATCACTTTGAAATGAGAACCTCAAATGAAAATAGCAAAATATTAGATCTTACCGATTTGAGGTGTCCGTCCTGGTTCTGGAGCTGGCTGATCTAGGGTTTGTCAGAGAAACCCTGATTTTTAAAACTTGGAATCTTTCATATATTATTGGATAGAAATATAGATCTCTTCAATTTGATTTGTCCAATGTACTCTTTTTCTGAAAACAGTGGAGGGAAGCTACCGGAACAAGAAACCCTAGTTTTCCAATTTCTTCTGCAGAAATTCTTGTTACTGTTTCTACCGTATATCCAAAATTACTACTCCTATATGTCTGAAACTTTGCACGGAGGTATACTTGCATGTCCTTGTTCCAACACCATAGTTTTCATCAGAATTGGTTTCACCAATTGGGACTTATGATAATTTTCCCAAGGTGACCTGTTTCAGGAATGTTCAGAACAGCGAAGTTGTATGGACTGCCACATGTCAGTGTTTCATCTTCTGGGTCTAAAACTAGGACCAAAGAAAGTATAGTCCTTGAAATTTTTGGAACATCTTCAATAATTTAATTTGGACCTTTCCAGCCCAATATATAGAAATTATCCCCAAGTGTCATCTTTAGGGATGAATCCTGGAAGAGGCTGGAACCCTAACTTGGAGGGATCATATCTCCCATAATATAGCGAATATAAGGCTGAATGTTCGAGACAGTGTAAATAAAGATTTTTTATTCAGCCTGCAAAATTTTCAGCTCTTGATCCTTCTCCAATCCCAAGATATAGCGAATGTACCAAAACTTATCAGTTTTAGTATTTAGGGTTTTTCCAGCTTGGGGTCAAACTAGGGTTTGACTTTACCGGAGTTTCACCCAACCAAAAATATTGATCCAGGTCTCTAAACTTTGATTTTGATGAGGAGAGAAATCATATTCTGGGCTCACTCAAAAATTCCTCTTCTGTAAGAAGCCATAATTTCTCGCACCAAAAACTGAAAATGCTTGGAATCGAATTCCGCTTTGACAGAAAGATGCGCCCTTCAATGGAGAGTCAACCTAGCATACTTTTGCTGATGGATTGTGGAGAGAGACCAGAAAATTAAGAATCCCTAGCTTTTCTAGCTACACAATGTCTTATTTTCAGGTTAGCTCTGATACCATGTTATATTTTTATCATTCAAGCTAGCATTATGATCTTAGGATCTTATCTGAGAGAATAACATGCACAGCAATAAAACACAAGAGACAATGAACACAAAGATTTTCCTCAGGGAAACCATAAAGGATAAAACCCCGCAAATTCCTCAGAGATAGAATCAACACCAAAATTAAAACCCAAAAACAGTAAGATGACCTCCCGACAGCAGTAGTCTCTCTCTTGATCCCAACTGTTAGCACTCAGAATGTACCCAGGTTGTAAAAGGCACACCCCGAGGTAACAGCAAAACCACTTTAGGAAGATATTGACATTCTCTCCCTGAGAGGGATCTCTCAATATGAACTTTGCAAATTGCAAGATCAAACGGTAACAATATTTAAAAGTTTATTTGGTTGAAACAATCACATATCCATTGGGAAACGGAGTCATATACATATACAAATATTCCCAAATTGCATACACGGGATTTTACAAAGGCAAGATAATCACATAATTGCAGTCATTTCATTTGTCAGGGTGAAAATAGAAGAAATGAGAGAACAGCCCATCAATACAGAGCGTCTAAGACGAATTCCATATCAACTTTAGTAGAAAAGATCATATAATACCTGAAACGATGAATAGAGCATAAGCATATGAATTCTAAACATCAAACACTATGTTCCAGATACGACAGAAAAAACAGAATGGAGCGTTACACAGGAAAAATTACAAATCACACAGAGAAAGAAAGCACGGACTGCAATGTCAATGATACATGAATCTCTGAAAAAGAACTCTCATGCATTCATTTGGTATTAAAGAACGAGACAGATATGTTCTCCACAAAATTACTTCATCTGATGGGTTCCAACCCCCATCTCATAAAAGAGATACAAATTTATAGATCAAATAATAAGTCTGCCTCCAGCAGATCAATAACAGAATGACCGGCGTAAATTAGAGTTTGTAACTGAAATCCTACACCACTAGGAAGTTGTTACAATTCTATTCCTAACCGATCATAAAGAATGAAACAACTGGATAACAAACTTTGGTCCATCAGCTCCGAATCTTTGCTCCAATAGCACCATGTCTTTTGCCAACTCAGCTCCGAGTCTTTGCCCCATCAGCTCCACGGTATCTGCCACTTGTTCCTACGGAGGAAGAGTAAACTTTGTTTTCCCCAGCCGCTCTACAGCCTTCCACTGTTCGGAACTTGGGGTGTCACTTTCCATCATTTCCCGGATGGCTACCTCGAGCTCCATGTATATTTCGTAGGACTTTTTAGGCAATCTGGTTCTGATAGCTGTGAACTTCTGCAGGACTTTGAAATCTTCAGTTAGCATGTCCATAATGGTTTGTCCCGACAGGCTTTTCTCCAGCTCATTAAACTTTGAATGGTCCATACGAGCCCTGACAATCAAGTGATTATAATGTTCCTGCGGGAGCATTCGACCCTTTTCGTTCCAGAAGCATGGCAACCCGTCTTCGAATGGCCCTTCAAACTCTTTTTTGAACCTGTTGACCTGTACCATTAATTCTTCTGATCTGTCCTGAACAATCTTCATTAACTGGTGCTTGTGAATGATTTTCTTTGCTGACAGGATTATTGAGACTCTGTCCTTTATGCCCATGTCATGCAACTTTTGATATGTTAATGAATTCAGGAAATCCAGGGTGTTTTGGGCTGTAGCGAGAGGTCTCTTCGCCATGTGTTCGTTTACCACTCTCAATCTTTGTTGAGTTGAATCTATCAATCCACACAAATCATCAATATAATTAAGGTAGTGCCTAAACTTGGTAACTTCAATACTTAGGGTGTCCCAAATGATGTGCTTCACCCCCTGAAGGGGGCCCTTCCCAATACATTTTTCTTTCAGTTCATCAACCTTCTGCTGTAATTGGCTCTTGTCCTGTAAGAGCTGCATCCTGCTTTCGCTTACCTTGGTTAACTCGGCTTTCATCTTTTCATTCTCGGCTTGCAATTCCTTAATAGTTTCCTCTCTTAAACTCACTTGGGACATAGACTCCAACAGGTCATCTGCAGAACAATCAGCTAATGGCTTTCGGATATCTACAATAGATAAGTCGTCATCGGTAGGGGTTTGGCTTATTAGCTCATCCATAATCTCCTTTTCCACAGTCTGGTTTTTCTCCATTACGGAAATTTGGGACAGTAGTTCTTCCTTCTCGGCATTCCACTTATCCTTCTCCTCTTGTAGCTCTCCAGCCTTCCCTTTGTATTCCATCATTTCCTGATGGAGTTTATCTTTCTCCTCCTGGAGGGCTAGCAATTCTGCTGATTGTACATGTTCTGAGCCTGGCATCTTCAACCTCTTCTTCAAAACTTGTAGGGCATTATCTTTCTCTTCTAACAACTTCTTTACGGCCTGGGTATTGTCTGAGCTGGCGATATCTGCTTGCAATTTTTTCACCTGAACAACATTTGCTTTGTTTTCCACTTTCTCATGTCTCAATTGGATTTCCAACTTGTCTACCAACGCTTGCAACTTATTTATCGTCATCATGGCTTGCAACAGGTCTAAATAAAGAATGTCGCCGGTTTGCTTGTGCAACTGTATCTTGTCTGGAGTACTAATTTTTTCCAGATGGATTTCTATTTCAGACATTCTTTTATCATTCACAATGGCCATCTTGAAAGTATTCTTCTCTGCATCTCTAGCAGAAACTAGAGATGTTTTAGAACTATGCAGGTTCCTTACCCTCGGGAGCAGATTTCTCGTTTCCTCCAGGGATTGCTTCCTCTTTTCTAGGTAGCTCGTCTTGAGCTCTTCTTTTGATTTAAACAAGGGGCCGGACTCTGGACTGTTACCGTCACCTTCTGAATCTTTAAAAGAAAACTGACTGACCTAAACTGTCTTCAAGGGAACCAAAGCAGCCTTTTTGAAAACTCTGGACGCCCCTTCATCCACAATCTCGCCTCCTACGAGCAGCCTCGCCTTCTTATGGGATGTTTCTTCATCCATATCCATACTCTCGGCTTCGGCCAAACTCCTCTTGACAGCAACACTGACCCCCTCTGTGATTTGGATCTCTGGACGAGATGCAGGATGTGCCTCTGTCTCATCTTTGGACTCGTCAGCGAATTGGAGCAAATTAGTTGTTTCAACTAACCCTTCAACAGCCTGATGCTCGAACGGTTTGTTCCTGTTTGCTTGCTTTCTTAATGATATCACCTGGTGGGGATCGTAGTTCATATTTACATCCTTAACGAAGTCCATAGGTTCCATCAATCTCTCTATACATGTCAGGGCACCTTTGCCTTTAAAAATGAAAGGGCCGACCTTAAAAGGAAATTTAACATTCAAATATTTTCGG
>LPNX010145512.1:119331-162140 GCA_001517045.1 Pseudotsuga menziesii
CCGGGATCATTTCCGACCTTTGATCTCTTCTGTGCGAATTTCTGGCCTTTGGATCGTACACCACGTGTCCTTTTCCGTCGGGCATCTTGGCGCTAAGCACCGTGTAAGTTTCCATTCCAGGGTCGCTCGTGGCTGTCGATGTGATGTACTTCCACCCCTCACCGTTGGATTAAACGCCACGTCCCACATCCCGCTGAGCCGTCTGAGCTTAACTACCTTGCAACTCTGGGTCCCGGACACATCCACAGCCGTCGATCCGATCTTCCTTTACGGGCGGGTCGTTGGATCATGTGGCGCCCACTCACTTCCGCTGGGATCCTTCGCTTTATCCGTCGGGCAACTTAGATCAGCGGAATCACTCTCCGCCGTTGATGCAATCTGCCTTCAGCTCCACGCCATCGGATCAAGCACCACGTACCCGATTCCGCCGGGCAATCCGGGATTATACTCTGCGCCTGTTCCTCCTCTGGAATTCTTTCTGGCCGTTGATGGGATTGCCCAGTTCTTGTCAACCGTCTAATCATGTGACAGGTACCACATTCCGCTGAGCGATGTGAGTTTATCTGGTGCGCAAGTTTCCATCCCGGAATCATTGTTAGCCGTAGATCTGTTACCCTATGATCTCCAACCGTTGGATCGAGCAGCCAATAATATGTTCCGCTGGGTGGCTTGAAGGTTATCCTGCGTGCATGTTCCGGCTGCGGAATCAATCCCAGCCGCCGATGTGATCCAATTTCATCCCTCCACCATCGGATCGAGAGGAATATATGTGATTCCGCCAGCTCCCATTTCTTTAACTAACTTGCGCTTTCTCCCTACGGATTTGTTCTGAACCGCAGATCATCCCCGGATCAATTTTTAACCCTTGATTTTGTGCAGGGGGATAAAGGCCCGAACTTCTACTATCCTCCTCGCATGTTTTGAAAGGCGGAGGGAGTGTCAGCCATGGATTGGCTCCTCCTTTCGATCATAGCCTAGGATTTTGCTAACTTGGCTGCTCTTTAGACCCTTACGTCACCTTTGTACTATAATCTTTAAACCAAAGTATTTAAACAATACAATTTTACCTCCCCTTGGTCTTATATTTCTTTTGTTAAATACAGGTGTTAACACCAACAATGTCTCTCTCTCACTCATGTGCCCCAATGAGTGAGTGTGTGTATGTTAAATAGAGAGGCTCACTCTCTATTTGTATTCTTTCGTTCACTTGAAACCCAATCCAACATGTCGCCCTTACTTAACAATTAATTACTAGAGCCGACATCTCTAGGAGTGTCTAATAACCCTAGTGCCCCACAACTTGTGGGGACTTTTCCTCCTCTGACCAACAAGGAGGGTTATCCTTAACATAATGGTGGGGACTATTGCCCCAACTTACAATAACTCACCTAGGGTCGACTTCTCTAGGATAGTCTAATAACCCTAGGGCCCCACAACTGCAGGGACTTTAACCCTTGACAAATAGGAGGGTTACCCACAATGACTTGACATGACTTGTTCACATTATAGAAACTCCCGATCGGAACATCGGGGCATGACACGACTCTATTACAAACACATCCCGGAATAAACATCGGGGTATAATACATAAGATATACAATTGAATACATTCCGAAGTTACAATTACATCAACAATTATCAGTTTCCTCGGGATGCTGGTCCCATGGCTCACCCTGTGCCTCCACATTCATATATTAAGATGGGCAATTTCTATTTCGTAGCGTTATTTTCAGTATCATTCTCTGATTTAAATGCATGATGAAATATTTTCGGTACTCTTTCAGAAAAGGCACAGTTGAAGAGAGGGACGCCTCAAGTTGTTGCAGAGGTGGAAGAATAAATTCATAGTCGACAGGAATTTCTCCAAAGGATTTGGCTTATGATTAAATTGCAGCAAAATTAAACATAGATCAATGGCTCATATCAAACTCAGTCACATCCAACGGCCAAAAGAAATTTTGCATTGTGAAGATACAAGGAGAAACAGAATTTTTCAATTTGCGAAATGATGTTAAACATTGGACAGAGTGGACGGTCAAACTAACATGTGAGGAAGATCCATGGTGCACATGAATTTCGCAATGTGGACTTGCACGGCTAAATGTTGTTTTAAAATCTGTGAAATTTTTATGATGCCGACAAGTTAATGCACGTGGCCAAGGAATATGGTTTAACCAAAGAGATCGACCGCCCAAAAAACATCCCCAATGTGAAGGTGCCAGGTGTTTAATTTTCATTACTCAGTGAGATTTTATATGGAAGGGAGCTCCAAAACACGTGTTGATCGATCCACGTTTTGCTAAGAAGATCAATGGTGGATAGTTTTACCAGAATGGGAGCATTTGATAGCATCTAACTCTGTTCAAGTATTTTATTTGAGGAGTTTGTGCTAGTTGCAAATGTTTTTATTTCTAATAAAATATTAAGAAAATTTCCTTTGTATTCACTTAAAGTATGGATGAAATTGGATAAAGCCAAGAAGCAACAGAGCATATTTTTTCTGGAAATGACTATTTTAGTCATCTTATTCAGAGAATTGTTCCTGCCGAAATAAGATGATTTTTTAGAAACTGAGAGGGGTTTTTATTTATAACCCAACTTTATACAATAACCTCTCTCAGTTTTTACACAGGTATCACAGGTTTGGATAATTTAAAGGATATTCATAGGGTATTTTTCCAGAAATTTACAGGTTTATTGTCTGAGTCATCAGTTTCAAAATCAGATCCTGAGGAGTGGGAGCTAGATCATAGGAAAAAAATAAATGGGTTGTGTTGGGAACATGAAAAATTACAAAAACCTCTTTCATGTTTTGCACAACTATCACCATCTGGGATATGCAGGAGGAGCTTTTAAGCCTGTTTTTCTAGTAGTCCGCATTTTATTTTTGTCTTATGTGAATCGTGGTGTGTAGGCCACGTCCGAAGTTTGTTAGAAGATGTTCTCCAGTTTGTAACAAATTTTGATTCCCAAATGTCGGTTTAGGAAGTCCAAAATACTATAAATTTACCTCCTGAAGAAGGAGAAAGGGTTGGAACCGATGTAATTTTGCAGTGTATGCTTTCAAAAGTATTTTAATAAAGTTGCAGAGCTGAGGTCGGCTTTTTACACAGGGATTCATGTGTTGTTTGTATTACAATCTGTTGCTTCCTTTCTCATGTGAATTTTTTTCCAATTTATCTCTTCCATTATGTTTTCTTTCATGTCTGAAATAAGTGTATAATAGTTTGGAATTCATACATGTTATGCTCTGTCTGTTGTTTCAAATATCCACTAAAGCTTTCTTCTAAAGTTAATACAGAATTCATTTTTCGATGCTATGTGTTGATGGTCTGTTCATGTTCTTCTTTTCCACCAGACAATTATAATTTGACTGTGATCGAATGGCTATCTTGCCTCTGTGTTGAAATTGTCTGCATAAGTTCTGTTCATTTCTGTTACACTTCTTGACTCCATCACCCAATGGTTCTATGTCTTGTTTCAACCAACTTCACAAACAATTTATATTTTCACTTGTACATATCTAGCATTGTTAATATTTAGTGAGAGATCCCTCTCGGAAGAGCAGAAGGCCATTTCTCTCTTCGAAATTGGTTCTGTTGTTAGCTAGGAGCGGGCCTTCCGCAACCGTTGGCTCAATTCCAGTGCTAACAGATAGAATGGATGAGACAAAGGTAATAGAAGTATCAGATAATGAGGAAGTAGGGGTTTATTATCAAAGGGATGAGAAGTGTTTTGAAGATAAAAATGCTGAAATTGTTGGTACTATCCTAAGGAATGAGAAAATTGAAACAACTAAGAATAGGTTGAAGGTTTTGAAAGACCACGGTAACGATACCCGTGGTGTTTTTAAATCCTTCTTTTACTTTTTCTTTGTCAACTAGACCTCTAACTGTCCTGAGTTTGTCAAATGGTGAGTAAGTAATTATTCTGAAACTGAAGGAGTCATTATGGATAGGCTTAAGTCTAAAATCTTGTGCCCTATTGATGCCCCCGCCATTCGCAAAGCCCTAGTTGTTCCACATGAGTTTCTTCAGTTGTCCCAGGAATACAAAGAGGAGATTATCATTCAGTTTTTCCATGAGTATGTAGTTGAAATTAAGGAAGCCTTTATGAAATCATGTTCCAAACCTGATGGTGAGATCCTAATTTTCCCCTATCCAATTTACCTAGATCTATTTAATAAGGAATCCCAATCCTATGTAACTCTGGCTAGTCAGTTTTTAGGTTTGGATACTAATGTCTATGTCACAGAGCCATTGTTGAGGATGTTGTTTGTCATGAGTACTTGTCCTATTGAACCTGAACTTCCATCACAATCATGCTGCCTTAAATTTGATGAGTTTCTAGATGAAAAAATTCATTCTCAGCTAGTTAACTTCCACAATACCATGTTTTTGTTATATTAGTCTTTCTTACTAAGGATGTTTTTGTCACACCATGAAGACTACTTTCAGTCTCCTGAGAGGGTTCTCACAGATGAAATGGCCATGAATTATAGCAAGTTTATGAATGATTTGATGGCTGAAGTTTACAACATATTCTTTCAGGAAATACTGCGGGTGTTGCCAAAAATGAAGGAACTACTGCAGCTCTCCCCTAGCAAAATGGTAGGAGATTGGTTCCTTGCAGAGGCAGAAACTATTATAAGGTTGTATGGATTTGTGCACCAGCCCTATGTTCTCCCAGATTTACTGATAGTTAGGATTTTTTTCTTTGGAATTTCTCAAACAGAAGCTTACAGTTGAAGAATAACACATCCTAAGCTTCAGGAATATTTTAGACATGAAATTTCCCTAGGAGGCAGGGCCATATCTTGTTAAAAGTAGGGCTTCCTTGCTAGTAATTGATAATATGCTTAAGAGTATGGGGTTTCCTTTGGGATTTGCAATCAATTATGATCCTCATCAGGTGATTTCAAAGAGGAGACAAGCCAATAAAAACAAAAAATTTGAGCACACAAAAGTAGTTGGACTCAGGGAGGCAGCTAATTGGGAGGATTATCCAAATCAGGCCCCAGATAATGTCTGCATGGAAATGGATTTTGTGTCTTCCTTACCTGGAATAATTCTCCTCCCATGGATCTGTCTGATATAGTTGTAGCTACTGGAAATGTTTCATCTTTAATAAGATTTTCAGAGAATACCAAGAAGAGAGAGCAAGCAAAGCCCATGGACACTAAAGAAGTAGACACTGCTAGTACCCCTAAGAGATAGAAAATTGAACAAGAAAAGAAAATGGTGCAGTTGAAGAAGAGCAATGTAAAGGGAAAACATAAACAATAAGAGTCTAAAGCAGTTGGGTTAGAGCTTCAGGAGTATGTATTTGATGGACAAACTCCAAACAAGTATGCATCTAAAGAAGATTGGTTGAACACTTACAGAGAGAAGGCTGATAAAACATTTGACAAGACAGTCAAATTATATGAGCAGGTAAAACAATTGCCCAATCCAGATGTAACATTGAAATCCGTAAGGGATCATGTTAAAGATACCCTAAGTCTGGCCATGACTGTGGGTAATAAAGTATTTGAAGTAAATGTGAACTTAGGAAATATTCCCACTACAGATATAATACACCTCAATAGAGAAACCAGTGATACCTTAAATACAATATTGTTGAAAGCTACAATACAGGTGTCCAAGTTGAAGTCAAATAAAAAGAAGACTCAGGACCTTCTAAGGAAGGAAAGGGTTGAAAACAAGGCCCTTAGGATCAAAATCAAGAAATTGTAGGATGATTTATTGAATGGTGAAGGGCAATCAAACCAAGGAGGAGGATCTCAAAAGCTGCTAGATGAAAAAGAAAAAGAGGTACAGATACTGAAGAAGAAATTGAAAATCCCTTCTACTCAACTCATTCAGACTTCTGAGTTGACTGAATTTGAGAAGGAAAAAGAGCCTTTAAGTACTGAGGTGACTAATTTCAAATCCAAGCTTTTGAAACTTGAGGAGAAAGAGAAACAACGGGAGAAGGAAGCTAAGTTGCTAAAAGAAAGTGAAGAAGATTTAAAGGCTAGGCTAGTAGCCAAGGAAAAGGAGCTACAAGAGAAATGTGAAGAGGTGGAAATTCCAGCCACTATTCCCAATCTAGAAACAGACACCACCTCCTTGTCCAATGCTATGTCACATGTAAATCTAAGGGATGTGGAGCTTACAGGATTAAAGCAGCAAAACAAGAATTTAGAAGACATGGTTTTGAAGAAAGAGGAAGGGAAGAAGAAGTTAGAAGAAAGATGTCAGGAATTGATAAACCAAAATGCCAAATTAAACAAGAAAGTGGTTGGCCAAATGGCCTTGTAGGGGAGCAGACACATGATCTGGGATGAAATCATTAAAGAGGCCAATAAATTCAGATTCTATCTAGATTATGTTGTTGATTAGGAGAATGCTTTGATGTCTGCTAGGAAAAATGTTGTGGTAGTAAAACAGGAATTGAATAAAAATCCAATGCATGTAGCTCAAAATGTTGTGGAATTTTTGAGTACTTTATTAGTAGACCAAATCAAAAGAATGGGTATCCAGTACAAATTTGTTGCGGTCTCCTGGGCCAGGAGAGTTATTGGAAAATACAAAATGATGGAGACTGTGTAAGCCAAGATGCACATCATAAATCATAGAGTTAAATAAGTGATCAGTTTGTTTAATCCACTGGTAAACAAAGGAATTCCTTTCTTTTGGGAGGAAAAAGGACCCTTGTTGACTCAGGAGAAATATCTGGAAAAATTGGTCCATCGCAGGTCTGATCACAACAAATTTGAGAATATGCATCACGCTTTGTCGAGCCCAATTGTTTTCAATAAATTGGTTGGAGAATTCGAAGCATTATTTGATTTCAAAACTACATGTACCAAGGTGCCTAACCTTACACATTCAGATAACATGGAGCTTGGAGTTCTGGCTCACGAAATGGTCATTGCATATTTGCATGGGTCTTAGCAGTGGAGATCATTTCAAATGTATGGATCGAACAAGTTTAAATTACAGTCATGAAGATATCAAGGAGGATAGCGTGAAAGGTTTTCTTTAAGACATGCCTATTCGAAATCACCTCTCTCAGATTTCATACAGCTATCATCAGCTGAGATATGCAAAAAAGGCTTTTAAGCCTATTTTTCCAGTAGTCCGCAGTTTATTTCTGTTTTATGTAAATCGCGGTGAATATGCCACGTTCGAGTTTGTTAGAAGTTTGTTCTTCGGTTTGTAACTAATTTTGACTCTAAGGTCGGTCGAGGAAGTCCAAGACATTATAAATTTTCCCCTTGCAGAGGGAGAAAGGGTTAGAACCGATGTAATTTTGTAGTTGTATGTTTTCAAGAGTTTCTTAATAAAATTGCAGAGCCGAAGTTGGTGTTGTTCCAAAGATTCATGTGTTATTCTATGTTACAGTTTTTATTTTCTTTTCTCATTTGAATGTTTTTTCTCGTTTATCTGTCCATTATGTTTTCTTTCGCTTCTGAAATGAGAGTATAACAGTTTTAGAATTCATGTTTACATGCTCTAGCTGTTCTTTTCAGATGTCCACTAAAACTTTCTTCTAAAATTGATGCAAAATTCATTTCATAATGCTCTGTGTTAATGGTCTGTTTATGTTTTTCATTTTCCACCAGACAATTAAATTCTGACTGTGACTGAGTAGATATCTTGCCTCTGTGTTAAAATTTCCACACAGAAAGTTTTGTTATCTATATTTCACATCTTGACTCCATAGCCCAATGGTCCTGTGTTCAGTTTCAACCAATCTTACAAACTATACACATTTTTACTTGTACATATCTGGCCTTATTAATATTTTGTGAGAGATCCCTCTCAGAAGAGAAGAGAGCCAATTTTCTCTTCAAAAGTGGTTTTGTTGTTACCTGGGGATGAGCCTTCACAACCTTCGGTAAATTTCCACTGCTAACACACAGCATTGAAGACTTCCAAAGAATTCTTTGACACCTTGGCCAACTTGTATGAGAAGAAGGCTCCCAGCCAGAAGAGATTCTTAAAGAAGAGGTTACAAACTTTGAATATGAACAAGGATGAAGGGGCTGGTTCTTTCTTCACAGAGATTGCATAGGTAAAAGATCAACTCATTTCTATTGGTATTGTTGTTGATGATGATGACCTTGTGCAAACTATGGTTGATGGTCTCCCAAGCTCTTGGAAAACCTTCATTGAATCTGTCAGCGGATGAGAGAATCAGCCAACGTTCGAAATACTATGGCGTGATTGGATATAAAAAGAGGGAAGGAAGTCAGGCAAGGTAACCAAGGAATGTAACCTTGCACTTACAGCAAAGACAAATAAGTTCAAGAATCCCTTCTCTCAACAAAAGAAGGGAAAGAAACCTCAAGGTAAGTTCTCTTATATGTCAAAAGTGGAATGCTATAATTGCCACAAGTTTGGACATTTTGCCAAGGATTGTAGGAAAACCAAGAAGAAATTGAAAGAATATTTCAAGCCTATGTTGTAGAAGCAAAAGAATAAGATGAAGAACCGAAGAACCGAAGAACCGAAGAAGAAGAAGAAAACCAAGGCTAACAAAGAAGAATAACCTAGAAGAGAGTACTACCTGATTTATGCTCTATCTGGTTCTATCACAGACAGTGATACCTCTTGGTTGGTGGATAGTGGTGCCTCCAGGCACATGACAGGTAACCGTGGAGCTCTCACCAGTTACAGAAATAATAATTTCACCACGCAGGTGGAACTTAGAGATGACTCCACTTATAATATTGAATGAATTGGCTTAACTTCACTTTAACTTGACTCAGGTACGGTTCTTCATATTGATGATGCATTATATGTTCTTGGTTTAAAGAAAAATATTCTATCTGTTGATGTCTTAGAGGACAAGGGCTACAAATTCCTCTTCATGCACAAGAAAGTCCTTCTATGGGAAAAGGTTGAAGATCTAAGGTCAACAGTACATATTTGGGTTCGAGAGGGAGGCCTTTACTATGCTTCTAAGGATTCCACTCATGATTTGGTACATCATATAGTTGATCCATGTGATTTGTGTCATAGGAGGTTTGGACACCTTCACTAAAAAACTCTCCCAGGCTTGCAGAAGATGGTCACAGGTATGCCAGAGGTATCTCCAAAACATGATGGAATTTGCAAAGGATGTGCTCTAGGTAATAACACCAAGAAATGTTTTTTTTCCAGAAGCAAGAATAGATCTAAACGCATTTTGGATTTGATTCATTCTGACATTTTTGGGCCTATGTCTTCACCCTCTTTGAGTGGGTGTTTATATTATGTCTTGTTCATTGATTATCACTCTTAGAAGCCATGGATTTACTTCCTCAAGGCCAAGAGTGAAACTTTTGAAAATCATACTGGCAAACACATTCGTATCTCGATATCAGATAATGGAGGTAAGTATGAATCTAATGAGTTTGATGATTTTTTCTAGGAACCAGGAATCAAGAAAGTATTGACAGTACCTTACAACCCTCAACAAAATGGGGTTGCCGAAAGGAAGAATAAAACGATCTGTGAAGCTGCTAAGTCCATGCTTATTGATCTAGGCCTTCCCTTATCATTATGGGTTGAAGCTGTAGGTACCAATGTGTATATTCAGAAGAGAATCCCTCATTATATCTTTGGGGAAAAGACTTCAAAAGAAGTTTTCACCAAGAAGAAACCTGCAATTAACCACATGAGGATATTTGGCACCTCGGTGTACATTCATGTGCCAAAGGAAAAGAGGGCCAAGCTAGAGCCCTCTAGTAAGAAAGGTATATTTGTCAGGTACAATGATTTCTTGAAGGCCTATCATGTCTATGTACCTGGACAAAGGTACATTGAAGTCAATAGATATGTGATCTTCCATGAGGAAATTGTGTTTTGTAAACACTAGAGCTTTCAACGGAAGATGAAGTACCTCCCCTTGAGTTTCCAGATTCATAAATTCAGAAGGAGGAAAAGGAATTTGAGGATCAAATTCTAGATACATGTGAGGACACTGAAAGTCCACCAGAAGAGCTACTTGAAGTTCCTCCTTCCAAAAGGGGACCTGCTTGGTACCGAGAGACGATGCAAGAAGGCGAGAAGCATTAAGCTCCTTCCGAGACTTTTAGAGAAAGCATAAGACCACAGAAGTACTTCGGTCTTATGAGCCACTTATCAGTGCAGAACCTTCCTCATACAAAGAAGCAGCAAGTCAAGAGTTATGGGTTGATGCCATGATTGAAGAGTACAGTTCAATCATGTAGAATGATGCATGGGAAGTTTTTCCAGACCAACATGAAATTCAGTGGTGACATCTAGATGGATTTATAAAATCAAACATGCTGCTGATGGCAATGTGTAGAAGTATAAAGCCAAATTCGTAGCTCGTGGATTCACTTAGAAAGAAGGCATTGACTATGATGAGACATTTTCTTTTATTTCCAAGTATACTACCATTAGAACCATCATTTCACTTGTTGCAGTATTCGAATGGAAGTTAAATTATATGGATGTAAAGACAACCTTCCTCAATGGAAATATTGAGGAGGAAGTCTATATTGAAAAACCTGAAGGCTTTATGACTGATGGAAAGAACACCCATGTGTGTAAATTGAAGAAAGCCTTGTATGGATTGAAACAGGCTTCGAGAGTCTAGTATGCGAGGATGGATGGATTTCTCCACACCTTGGGGTTTTCCAAAAGTATAGTTGATTCTAACTTGTACTTTAAGGTTGTTCATAATCATGTCTCGATACTTGTTCTATATGTAGATGACTTGTTTCTTACAGGTGATGATCAACAGTGTAAGAGGGAGCTCACCTCTAAATTCGAGATGAAGGATATCGAGTTGATGCATTACTTCCTTGGCTTAGAGGTCTGGAAAAATACAGGGGAGATATTTCTGACACAAGGAAAGTATGCAATAGACATATTCTACATATTTGGGATGCAGGACTGCAAGTCAATGAGCGTACCCATGACTACCAACTTGAAAAAGTTGTGTAACTCAACTACCAGTTAACAGAGTGTGGACTCTACTATGTACATACAACTTATTGGATCCTTGATGTATCTTGTGCAGATGAGACCGGACATCTGTTACACAATGAATGCTCTGAGTCAGTTCATGTCTGATCCAAAGCAGATACACTTGGTATCTTCCAAACATGTACTCATATATGTGCGAGGTACTATCACTTATGGGCTTAGGTATACTTCCAGCAGTGGAGTATTATTATCTGGATATGCAAATTCAGATTGGGATGGCAGTGTAGTAGACCAGAAAATTACATTTGGTTATTGCTTCAGTATGGGATCAGCAATGATCTCTTGGTCCAGTAGGAAGAATGGTTCCATAGCTCAGAGTACAGCTGAGGCAGAGTATATTTGCTGCAAGGAAGTAGTTTGGCTCAAAAAACTTATATATGATCTGTTCGGGGGAAAGATTGACTCAATGATCATCTTACTCTCCCACCTGGCTAGATACAAACAGTTTCATAAAACAAATAATAAAAAATTATACGGACCTTTCCCAGCCAAAAAAGCACACGGCCAAAGGTCCATACAACACTCAATGAAGAGCGGATTCCAAATATGTTGTCAACCCATTTTCATAAACTATTTCGCTCTCGGCTCCCATGATTAACTCCCTTGCTAGTTTATAGGTGAAATGGATGAAGGACCATCAGATCTAAATCGACGGTGGAATTCAATTGTCATAGGGAAGATTTCATAAAGTATCGTTCCCATCAAGATTTTCTTCGGTCGCCCTAGTTCACCTAAATAAATGGCTCACAACCATTGATTTAACCATATCTTCATCTAAACCGTTGAAAGATGCAGCCTTTAGCCGATTTTGCAATCCACCAACTTGATAAACTTCTTGATTGTTCCTATCATGAAATCGATTATGACCATAGATAAAAAAAAATTAGCCTATATCTCCATCGTTCAAAGGTGCAGGGTCTTTGAATATTTTGCAGATTTCAATTGTTCATTAATCTGTGCATGTTGAATCAGTGGAATGTTTCTCCGTTGTAGACCTAATTCCGAGTAGATCTCAGTCATTGAAATATGCAACCCTTTAAACAATTCCACAGATTTCAAATTTTCATTTCCCCGTGCTTGTTGAATCAGCGAAATGCACACCCACCGTAGATCTAATTTCGAGTAGATCTCAGTCGTTGAAAGATGCATCCCTTTAACCAATTCCACAAATTTCAAAAGTTAATTTCCACGAGCATGTTGAATCAACAAAAAGCACACCCACCATAGATCTGATTCCACCTTTGATCTTGGCCATTGAAAATTCCAGGTCCTATTCCATTCCGCCGATATGAGAAAATTATTTCTCCTTGGATGTTAAAACAACGGAGTTCTTTAGGACCATAGATCTTGATCTGCCATGAATCTCATCCATCCAAAGATGCAACCTTTACCCGATCTTGCAATCACCCATCCTAACTTGGTGAAAAATAGTACCTATGATACATAATAAGACATAATGAGAGATATATCTGATATGGGAATAACCTTCAAAATATTATGTAAAGCGTCTCCTGTATATTAAACAACAATGATTTGCCAATGATACCGCAACTAATCATAGTATTTTCAATTGCAGGTTTAGTGATACATTTTGGTTATTAAACAAAACAAAAACATGATGACTAATGCCCTGTTACGCAAGCAATCTTATCTAATTTAAGCTTCGAGAGGAAAATCTCAATTTCCCCAATGGTTCATAGTTAAAATCCAAAACAGAGATTGAACGGCTCAGATCATCTCAAGGATGGATCAGGTTTGATTTAATCTGTTAGATCATGCGTCCCCAACAGTTTTTGTTTCGCTTCTGCCCTTCTGATTCTGCCTTTTGCTACGGGATCTTTCTAGAACATTGATCTTATGCGAAAAACTATCTAAACCGTCAATCTGGCGGAAAGTGGAAATCGGGAACTCTAACTTTTCGTAACCAAATTTATGTGTTTCTTCCTTTCGCTTTCTGCTTCTTTTCTGAACCATCAATCTTCACGGAAGCCTTTATAGACCGTAGATTTGAGATCAAGCTATGGGATGCAGAAATCGGAAAGTGGAATTTCAACTTTCTCGAGATTAAAATTCTACCTTTCCACTTCTGCCTTTCCAGAAAACAGGAATCAGAAAGCGGACTTTAAATTTTCACAAAGTTTAAACTATGACTTTCTGCTTCTGCCTTTCCGGAAAACGGGAATCAGAAATCGGACTTTCAAATTTTCACGAAGTTTAAACTTTAAATTTTCGCTTCCGAACTTCTGAAAGGTGGAAATCAGAAAACAGAAAGTCAATCTTTCGCAAAGTTCAAACCTTAACTTTTCGCCTCTATACTTTTCTTTTTTCACCTTTCCAAGCCATTGATTTGAACGGAAACCTTCTGGGTCGTCCGACCTCGAATTGTGGAAAGCGGAAATGGAAATTTAACTTTTCACAACCGAAACTTGATCTTTTCTGCTTCCACTATTTCCTGTAATGTTGATCTATGTCAGAGCCATCCTTAGTCGTTGGATCGCAGATCGTGGAAAACAGAACTCTAACCTTTTCACAAACAAAAATTTAATTTTCCGTTGTTGCTTTTCCCTAATCGTCAATCTTCGCGAAAGCTTTCTGGACGGTTGGATCTTGAACTATAGAAGGAGGATTTGCAACTTTTTTCACAAGCGAAACTTGGATTTTTCGATTCCGCCCTTCTGCTCTCGCCATTTCAGCTTGGTCGTTTGATCTTTGCGGATTAGTCCCTAGCCGTCGATCCCACGGATCATGGACTTCGAAAAGCGAAACGTGGGTTTCCAACTTTTTTCAAAGGTTAACTCTAATCCTTCTGCTTCCTCTTTTCTCGACCATTGATTTATTCGGATTCAATCCTGGTCGTTGATTTAAATCAAAAGCGTATTTTTTATGTAAGGCTTGTCTCCAAGTCACGCCTAAGGATTTTTACCAGATTGACACTTCAGGATTATGGAAATTCTTTTGCTCAAGTTTCTAGGAAACACTGGGTATTCAAGAGGTATAAACTGAGCTGGGCAAAAAGTGTAAAAATAAAAAATGGAAGGAGGGGCCCTAAAATGTAAAAATTTTGGAGAATCAGTTGCAGTAGCAAGAATTTTATGGTAAGAGAAAAATGGTTCTACTCCCTCTAAATCCAATATCAGTAGAAGCACATTTTCAGCAATGGGGACTATATTTTATTGGGGAAATGAATACAAATTATTTAGGACAACATAGATGGATCTTAATAGCAACTGACTACTTCACTAAGTGGATCAAAGAAATACCTACAAGATGGGACACATATGCAGTAATTATGGGTTTTCTGGAAGAGAATATTTTGGCTAGATTTGGTTGTCCCAAAAGGATTGTGACAGACAATGCACCTGCTTTTAAATCTAAGAAAATGTTAAGTTTTTGTCACAAGTATCATATTAGTCTCAATCATTCTACTGCATACTACCCATAGGGTAATGGACTGGTTGAATCTTCAAAACAAATCCTAGTGAGAATCAATAAGAAGTTGTTGAAATATGCTTTGTGGGATGACATGATCAGCACAAAAAGGGCAATTGGAATGTTGTCATTCCAATTGGTATATGGAGCTGAGGTAATTTTTTCAGCATTTTTGGGAGTGCCAGTCATGAAGTTATTACAGGAACAACAGGATGAACCAAATCATGTGCAAAGAAGAATAAATCAGATCATAGAATTGAATGAGTTGAGGGACAAATCCTATGGTAAAGTGCAAGTACATCAAGAAAAGATGAAGACCACTTTTGATAGGAAGGTAAAGGAAGAAAAATTCCATATTAATGACTTGGTTTTGAAGTGGGATGCTCCTATGGAAGATAAACATGGGAATTTTGATCACATGTGGGTAGGTCCTTATATTGTTACAGCATACATATGCGAGAATGCATTTATTCTACAGCATCAAGATGGGTTTCAGCTGAAAGGAGGTCCATTCAATGGAAGGTTTCTCAAACATTACTTGTCCTGAAGGAAGAAGTAATTTCTGTATCATAGTTGTATATATTTCTTTGCTTTTCAAATAGTATAAAGGGTGAGCCAAACGATTTGAAGCCCGAAGAGAAGGCCCTAAGATCTAGAGGGGTATCCCTGTTTCTATTTTTCTTTAATTATACTTACAGAAAAGACAAAAAAAAAATTGAGGTCTGAAATGTTGGGAACAACCCAATGGCTTTGGCACTTGGTCTACGGGGTTCTTTGCTACCTCACAGGGAGGATAGCATCCCAAGTTGGAGCTAATTGTTAGCACCATTTTGGGCTAAGCAATTAGTAAGGGATGTGGCCATTTAAAGGAGGAATAAGGTTTGTAAATTTTCATATCATATGACCTTAAAGATTGTTGATGAGGGTCTGCAGATGTTTGAAGGGACATTTATAGACCCAAAATGTCAAATACTTAAGAAATTATGTTTTTCGACCTTGAAAATGCACGCAAATGAAGAAATCCGCCCTTAGTTGAATGATAACAGGAAATAGACGGCTGGGATGTGCAAGGCAGAAGATCAAAGACCACAAACCGTTTCCACGAAGGAAAAATTGGGAGCGAAAAGGTAGAAAAAAAGACAAGTTTTGAGGGTGAAAGTTGGTAAAACCCGAATTTCGTTTTCCACCAAAGGAAGAAGCAGAAAAGGTAAAATTGTAGTCGCGAAAATTGGAAAATCCACCTTCTGCTTTCCGCTAAAGGCGGAAGCAAAAATTTCAAAACCAAGCTCCAAGAAAATTAAAAATCCATTTTTCATATTCCGTTTTCCACAAAAGGCAGAAGCGAAAATGCGGAGGCAGAAGAGGAGAAGCTTCGACGAAGAAAGTTGGATGATCTGTGTTCTGCTTTTCGCTAGAGGCGGAAGCAAAAAGGAGAAAGAGGAAAAGGTAAAGTTTTGTTATGAAAAGTCAGAATTCTGATTTCCGTCTTCCATAGCCCGCAGCTAGACCCTAGATCGATGGCCCAAAATGAATCTTGAGGTAAGATCTATGGTCCCAAAGCAATTTTGCAGGTAAAATACAGGGAAGGATAAAAAACTGTTGCAGTTCAAGCGTAAATCCTCTGATCGGTCGTTTTCAACAAGCAAGCATGAGTCCCTGCTGTCAAAAACTCCCCAACTGATCCACCACGCGCGTTCCAACGTGAATTTCTGTTTGGTTTGTGATTATGGTGAATCTGCCAAATCAACATTTTGTTAAGATTTTGATTCCAATGATGCAACTATTTTTGGCTATGTTTTGAGGTTGATCTTGGGTGCCTATGAAGCTATAAATACACCGTCAATAGAGGAATACTAGGTTGGAACCCATAAGAGTTTTGTGTTATGCATTTTGTGATCTATTCTTAATAAAATTGCGGAGCTGAATGCTTACTTGTTGGTGCAAATATTCCTGTGTATTTCGTAATTACAATCTGTTATTTCTTTTCCTCTGTGCATGTATTTCCTGTAAAACTTGTCATTATGTGTTCTTCATATATGAAATAAGTGTATAATAGTTCAAAATTCATATTGTTATGCTATGGCTATTGTTTCAGGTATCCACCAATCTTCCTTTCCAAAATTGATGCAGAATTAATCTTTTAGGTGCTATGTGTTGATGGAATGTTCTTGTACTTTCTTTATCACCATACAAACTGCTATTTGACTGTAATTGAGTGCTGCCTTGCCTTTGTAGAATTTCACCTACAAACTTCTCTGTAATTCATGGATAATTTGTGACTCCATAGCCCAATGTATACTTACCTTGTTTCAACCACAAACATAATCTAAATTTTATTTTAGTTTTATACCTAGCCCTGTTAAAAATCTGTGAGAGATCCCTCTCTAAAAAGGAAGAAGTCGGCTCCCTTTCTTAAAGTGGTTCTGTTGTTACCTTGGGATTTACCCTCCATAACCTAGGGTACAATTTTGAGTGCTAACAACAATACTTAGCGTATTTTCTAAGAAGAATGCCCTTAAATTTGAGTTGAGTTTTGAGATCAACAAACATTCAAAGCATCTAAAGAAAACCATACACCACTAAAAGTTGCACTGCATTTCAACCTCTAGATAAACTATAAGCAAACTATCCTAATATAATTACAAATCAATGAAATAGTGAGGTGCAGCAACCACGTCACAATCTACTAACATTGCATCCTTCCATAGAAAATGCTTGTAGAGGATATGACTCCAAGTAATCCAAATGAAGTCTCAACAACAACTAGAAAAGTCACAATTGGAAGATATAATATAATAGTCAATGATCCCATAATGCAAACAATGTGCACCAATGAATCCAAACTTAGAAAGTAAAGCATCTGAAGATAAAATCTAATATACTACCATCCAAGCAAAGACTAAATCAAAAGGAAACCCTATGCTCCCCCACAATGTTAAAATGCAAAACCCATTTGATTTCTTCGCCCCTTGTTCCCCATCTTCTATTAAATATCTCACTAAATGAGTGTCTCATATAAAGAATCTCGTAAATTTGTCATGGCTTATAAATCCAAACTATCATGTTGTAACACCAGATCCAATCCCTCCATATCGAACCAAAAGTATTATTGTTTAGTTTTCACATATATTCAATAAGGATGATACTTTGCACCCTACATCATTCTAATTCATCTTATTCTATGGAGGAGCCTCGCCCCCTTCAGTTTTTGGTTGGGATTTTATCCATGGTTGTAATCACTAATCCCTTTGACCTATTTTAATCTTATAGTGGAAATTAATATAAATTCAATTTCAATTTTGATATTGTAGAACTATAGCTCGATCTAATCTAAGAAGGCCCTTTTCTTGAGAATTTAAGGGCAAGGATTTCTAATCTCTAGTGGATTGATCCCAAAGGTATACCCACACAAAGAACCCCTTTTTTACCAATAATTTGGGTAGAAGTCCCTCTACAAGTGAAAGAGGGGTCACATGGGTCTTCCAAGACCAAATGGTTGACTAACCAAATCTAAATCCCTTTTGTATCGTAAGGCCTCCCGCAAAAGACAAGGTACAACCCTCTTTCGAGCAAACCAAATTATCTTAAGGATATGAGAGCCAACATTCTTAAAATTTGTTAGAATGGCTAGCATAAAATGCATCTGCAACAAACCCCATAGGCCTATAATGTGTTTGTAATGGGAAATTATGAACCTAAAATGTTTATTCTATGGATCTTCACCAAAGAGGTTTTGGACATCCTATTTCAAATACAAGATCACCTAATAAAACCAATGTTAATCAAACACAAACCTCCATCTTATCGGCCACTGAGCAAATATTCCATGGGATCATGAAGAGACATCCCCTTAATTTAGACCATAAAAATTCCTTAACTAAGATGAATTTTAAAATGAAACTTTCGTCATTAAGAAACTTCATCACAATGAATTCGGTCTAGAACTCCAAAGCAATGAATAATTTGACAATTATGTGATCGTGCGATGTCAATATTGCATCAGAAGGTTGCAAAAAATGAGCGATTTGGCCTAGCTTTACAAATGATTTTGTGCCTGGTTTAACTTAGTTGTGCCCTAACTAATACCATAGTATCTCCAAAAGTGGGACATCACAACCTCCAAAAATACCCCAAATGAAGGTCAATTTTGTCATAATTAATAATTTTATGTACAGAATTTTCTAGTGTTCCACCAAGTTTCTAGAACTCGGGAGCATGGGAGCAAGAAAATGTATTTAGGGACATGCACAGACACCCCCAAAATTTTAGAAAAATTCATGGTGGATAGGGTACATCGAGGTCCCTAGCATAATGGGCCCCATTCCACAAATTATAAAAAAAATCCCAACATAACAATCAATTCCATTTAAATTCATCATTGTGCAATTCAAAAGCTAAATTCAAAATGGTGAAATGATATATACATGATTCATCAATTGCCATTGTTTTTTTTTAAGTAAGAATTCACATTATATTATAGCAGGAAAAAAGCAAAATTACATCCATTTTCAGGCAAGCTGGCATCAATCGCCATTGTTATTAGTTAGGTTATTACATCATGTAGATTGGCAAAATGTTTCGTTGTGCATTTCACCATGTTTCACAAAAAAAAGGGCGTGGTGAAATGTTTCACTAAGACCCCCCTGTCTTGAGGACATGGGAAGTATGGGAGCGCGCACTCCACATGTAAGATGTGTCCCCGTGGAACACTGGACTTTTTAGTATTTCCATTCCATTGTTCCCCTATAGTAAAACCTCCTAAAAGACTGGTCATAATAATGACAAGAGATGTGGAATATATAACCTTATTAAATGGAATCATTGGATACAATAAGATGGTAAATCCACTTATATTTCACTCATTAGGTAGTTGTACTACTTCCATGACCGAACCATTGTAGTACAATAGCACTTGTAAAACTATAATAGTTATGTAATTATAATGTACCCTTTATTACATATCTAAGTGACTTTATTAAACATGGACTCGTAGTATTGGAGTGTGGAATGTACTCAAACTAACCATTTTATTGTTGAAATTAGGGCTATTTCATAAAAAAATGGAAAACTTGTACTTCAATGCAAATTTACGCTACAAAAATAATATTGAGATAAAAGTACAACAGTGGTAGAAGTCTCGCTAATAAAAGATATATTTTTCATTTCTTTCAAGTTTAACACTCACTAAGGATATTTGTTTTAAAGTTAGGATTTGAAACATTAAAATTAACAACTTCATATATACATAATAAAATCACAACCTATAGAGAAGTGGTAGTAATAAAATAAATTAAACAAGACTAACAATTAGCAATAATAAGAGATCTAACTAACAAAGCAAAAGAAACAAATTTGAGTTGGACCTTCCTTATACTCAGAATTTAATTTCAGTTCAGACCTTGTCTCTCAGAGACAATTCACTAAATGGAACAAGTTTGGCCCTTACCTAAGGGAATTGAAATACCTGAGAGAGACAGAGAGAAGTGTTGTAGGCTAGGGTTAGATAGTTGCAGTAGGAAGTGCAGTAGCTCAATATCAAACCCAATATGTGAACCAAGACAACGAACAAGTGTCAACTAAGAATGACATCCTAAAGCACTTCACAATAATGGAGGGAAGCCTTCAAAATAGCCTATAACAGTACACACAGGAAGCAACTAACTCAAACATCCCACACAAGGCAGCGATCTACTCAAGCATCCCACACACAGGAAACAGATCACTCAAACAACCCATACACAACAGCGTCCTACTCAAACATCCCACACAAGGCAACGACTGTCACAAGGAAGGTAGCAATGCCCTAAAACAGTCTACACCATGCAATATTAGACACAAAGAGGCTAGCGACACCTCACACCAGGAAGAAACCCTACCAAACAGACCTTAGGACCCTCAACAAGGCAAGAAACACCATCAAGAGACCTCGGATCAGACTTTTAAGGTGGATGGAAAGCTTCAATGGGCTCAACAAGGGAAGACAACACAAAAACAAACCCTAATAGCAGAGGATAACCATAGAAAACAAACAGCAACTACCTTATAAACCCTTACCGTCATCCAAAAACCCTTGAACAATCACAAAGCAAATCAGATCTCAGATTTCATCTTCAAGATGCATCCATAATGAATGCTCAATCTTGTATCAATGAGCCTTTTAAGGACTTCTAGAAGGTTTTACCTTGTATTTATAACCCTTGTGGGGTTACACTACAAGGGTCAAGACGTCATAACAATAAGGAGGGTTATAAAACATAATTTAATGTTAAGACATTAAAGCAAAGGGTTAAGGTACCACATTCAAAAGGGGGCACTAGCACAACAAGGGAGAGGTCAACACAAGACCAAACCAAACACAAGGCTAACCACAAGTCAACAATATGTATCACAACAAAGTGGGAAGAAAATCCTTTTACCCACAAGACCAAGGTGTAACAACAAGGTGGGAAGACAACCCTTTTACCCGCAAGACCAAAGGTGTAACAACAAGGTAGGAAGACAACACTTTTACGCACAAGATCCAAGGTGTAATAAGGTGGGAAGACAACCCTTTTACCCACAAGGAAAAGAAAACAATATTTTATATATGTCTCTCAATGTATGTGGTCCACAAGTGTTCCATACAATATCTAGAAGTTTTATCATCACCATATAAGGAAGGTTCACACTGGATGATGTGACCCTTTGGTCCTCATGATTACTCCTAAAGGTCAAGTGTTAGTGACTTCATTAAGGGGTGGCTAGGCTCTTGAAGAAACAACCTAGATCAACCATCTAGGAGAGGAGGGAATCACACATCATCATCTTGGTTAACTGACCAGGATCTATCTAGTTAATTGACCAGGGATACATTTGCAGGACCTGCTTGGTCCTAAACCAAGAATCTTCCTGGTCCCAGACTAGGATGTCTCTATCTCTACCTGCAGGATTTGCTTGGTCCTTATGACCAAGAAATTGTCTGGTCCCTGACCAAAATGCCCTAGAGACGGATAGGGGCCATAACCACATGTTAGGGACTTTGCCATGGCTCTAACCTGCTATGTCCCAAAACAAGAACCAAATAGACTATTGGGGTCCATAGGGTACCTGCTAGGGACTCACATTGTCTAGTTAACTAACCAAGAACCCTAATTAATTGACTAGGGTGTCATCCTCCTGGAGAATGGCTCTCACAGTTGCATTATCTTTAATGCTCCCTCTCAACAAAAGAGGCATTCTCAGCAACACTAAGCTTGTCTCGGAAGTATCCATACTTCATTGTGGATAGAGGCTTTGTTAACATATTGATAATATTTCTATCTAACAGAACATATTGCACCATCTCCCCAACATTGTGATACCTCCTCTCAATATGTTTTGACCTGTCATAAAATACAAGAATTTTCTGAGAGCTTCAAACAACTATGGATATCAACAAGAACACGGATCTCATAGATACACTTGGAAGTTACAATTGACTTCCCTTGATGGTTGAGAACCACTTTCCACATATGGACTTCTTCTATCCATCTTTCCAAACCTGTTGTTTGGTTTCCTCCTCATAAGTGCAGGATTCTGAATTAGTGGCGTGGATCAAATTAGAGCACCCTTGAATCCTCTCAATAGGATCCTCAATGAGATCAACTATAGGATTCCTAGCCTTCTCGCTCATCTAAACGGGATGACTCGTACACTGAACTTTCTTTCACTTCAATGTCTAAGTCACTAGAAGACTCTCTGGAGTGATGGAAGGGAACATCTCTACTTTTCTTTTCTATAGTCCCATTACGTTGGAGATTGAAGAGCACAGTTGGCTCCCGCTTGATCTCTGAATTCTGACAATGGTCATCCTGTCCTTCATTACTTGTGACCATCATTTTGTGCCACAGTTCGTTTTGAACAACATGCCCTGAAACCTTATCAAGGTTTCCTTCACAGACCCCAATTACAATGGTTGAACTCATGTTTCCACCCTTGGGCCACATCAAGGCCTTTTCTTCTGAGAAGGCTATAGTGAACCCCTTGTCCTGTAGAACTGCCAATGAAAGAAGATTCTTCTTTAATTCGAGAACATATAAAATTTCCTCAATGTGCATAAACATACTTGAGTCAAGCTAGAAGGAGGATGAACCAATTCCTCTTATGGAACAGGTATTATCATCTCCCAATTCCACTTTCACTTTGAACTTCTTCTTCTTGTAATCTGTAAGAGGCTTCCTGAATCCAGTCATATTCTTGGAGGCTCCACTTTCTATCCACCAATAATCCGTCAAGTTTGAAATGGAACCTGAGAGTGTTGAAACCAAATAGTATTATTTTTGTTCTCGATCTTCAACCCTTGATTTCTTTCGTTGTGGCTCTTCCTCTTCTGCATCAGTTGAGGCATGGTACTTGTTTCTCTGCTAATTCTTGTTAGGATATTTCTTACAGTTCTTTGCAAAATGACCAAAATGGTTGTATTTATAACACCTTATCTTTGACATATTAAAAGGCTTACCTGGAGGTCACTTACCTTTGTCCTTGTGCTTAGGGAATCTTCTTCCCTTCTTTGTCTTGGTAGCAAGTGAATGATCCTTTTCTGTGGGAGGCCCAATTCTGCTCTGTATCCTTCCTTCTTCTAAACAGTCATGCCACAACCTATCGAAGTTTGGTTGAAACTCTCTTTCATTTACTACTGCCATAAATTTTTACCAAGTGGCAAGAAGACCATCGAATAATGTCTGCACAAGATCATTGTCTTCTACTTTAACCCCAATGGCCATGAGATGATTTCTTCTCTAAGAGATCTTGGAGAAGAAAGTGGTAACTTGCTCATCCTTCTCCATCTTCAGTGAATGAAGTTGTTTTCTCAAAACACTCTTATGAGTAGGGGCCTTCTTCTCATAGAGATTTGCTAGGTCATCAAAACACTCTGTAGTTGTTCTCAAAGGAGTTATCACTGGCATCAAAATATCTTTTATTGAATCAAAAACGATTCTCTTCGCCTTGGTTTGCTTCTTCTTAAACGTTGCTCTTCCTTGATTGGTTGTGGGCTCTTTCACAACCCTAGTAACCAGATCATCCAAGTCACTTTCCTCTAGGATATTAAAAACCCTATTTTTCTAAGCATTGAAGTTTGAGGATCCTTCAAGCCTATATTCTGACTTAACTAAAGAAGATGCCATCTTCAAACCCTCACTGCCAACTTGATCAGTTTTGCCAAGAAACCCTTGAGGTCAAGTTGGTTAGTGCTCAAACCCTTACCTTATGATCTATGTAGACTCTTATAGGCTGGAAAAACAGAGTTAGCTACAAACCCTAAGCTCTGATATCATGTTGAAATTAGGGCTATTTCATAAAAAATGGAAAACTTGTACTTTAATGCAAATTTAGCTGCAAAAATAACACTTATATAAAAGTATAATAGCAGTAAAAGTCTAACCAATAAAAGATATAATTTTCATCTCTTTCAACTTTAACACTCACTAAGGATCATTGTGTTGAAGTTTGGGTTTGAAACATAAAAATTAACAACTTCATATGTACACAGTTAATCATAACATGTAGAGTAGCGGTAATAATAAAATAAATTAACGAACAAAATTAAACTAGACTAACAATTAGAAGTAGTAAAATATCTAACTGACAAAGAAAAATAAACAAATCTAAGTTGGACCTTCCTTATACTCAAAATTTACTTTCAGATCAGACCTTGTCTCTCAGAGACAAGTCACTAAATGGAACAAGTTTGGCCCTTACCTGAGGGCATGTACATACCTGAGAGAGAGAGAGAGAGAGAGAAAGAGAGAGAGAGAGAGAAGTGTAGTAGGATAGGGTTAGGTAGTTACAGTAGGAAGTGCAACAACTCAAGATCAAACCCAAGATGTGAACCAAGACATCCAACAAGTGTCCAACTATGAATGGAAGCCTGAAGCACTTCACAACATTGGAGGGAAACCTTTCAAACAGTCTATAATAGTCCACATATGCAGCGGATCACTCAAACAACTCACACAAGGTAGTGGTCTCCTCAAACAACCCACACATAGGCAATAGGTCACTCAAATAGCCCATACACAGCAGCAACCCACTCAAACATCCCACACAAGGAAGCAGTTGTCACAAGGAAGGTACCAACACCCTAAAACAATCCACACCAGGCAGTATCAGACACAAAGAGGCTAGTATCACCTCACAGCAGGAAACAACCCTACCAAACAGACCTGGCACCCTCAACAAGGAAAGCAACACCTTCAACAAACCTCGGCTCATAATTTTAAGGTGGACGACAAGCTTCAACAAGATCAACAAAAGCAAACAACACACAAGAACAAAACCTGACAGTAGAGGGTAACCACATAAAACAAGCTACAACCTTCTAAACCCTTGACGTCATCCAAAAACCCTTGAACTATCACAAAGCAAATCAGATCTAAGATTTCATCTTCAAGATGCATTCATAATGAATGTTAAGGCTTGTATTTATAACCCTTTTAAGGACTTCTTGAAGGTTTTACCTGCTAAGTCCTTATTGACTTTAGGGTTATAATACAAGGGTCAAGACGTCATAACAATAAGGAGGGTTATAAAATATAAATTAATGTTGGTACATCAAAGAAAGAGTTAAGGTACCACACTTAAAAGGGGGTGCTAGCACAACAAGGGAGAGGTCAACACAAGACAAAACCAAACACAAGGCTAACCACAAGTCAACAAGAGGTGTCACAACAAAGTGGGAAGACAACCCTTTTACCCACAAGACCAAAGGTGTAACAACTGTTAGACACTGAGAGGGGGGGTGAATCAGTGTAAAGCCAATTTTAAAACTTTTCTTAGCTTGTCACAATTAGCTACCAATTCATCATTCTACCAATCTCATAATCATTTCATAAACATCTTTCACTTCATCATTCACATAGCATAAGCATTTTAAATCTTCAAGAACCATAACACAAAAGAACACAACACCATATAATTTTGTAATATTTTTGTATTAGTTTTGGTTCGGCTACAACCATTAGGTAAAATCAGCACCTACTCTGCATCCAGGACCCTGCCTGGTTTTCTTAGACCCTACTAAGAAGGGTTTGAGGTATCCTAACCTCAAAAGTAAGTCACGCTTGAATTTACAATTTAAGTTCACTGTCTCAACACATTTTCATCACTGTGACATCACACCAACACTTATCTCTAGCACCTCATCAATATGTTCTGCTGCTGGTCAATCTTTGCTCAATACTGTTGGTCAATCTCATCAATCTACTGGTCAATTTGTTCATCAACGCTAGTCATCATGTCTGTTGATCATCTACTCATCACTGCTGCTCAACATCTCTTCTCATCATCTTTGCTCATCACCTCTGCTGGTCATCAATCATATTGTTCAATCTCTGCTACTCAATCATGTCACTGCTTTCACCATCAATCTGTTGTCATAGTCAAGTCAATCATGTCATTGCTTCTAATCAACCTTTGGTCAATACTTCATCTACTAGTCATTCTATGCGTGTTGCTGCAACTCTAGGTGATACTTCTGAAGATTGTCACCATCATCATTTGTCAGTACATCAGGGTGGCTGCTCATATCCTCTTACATCATCACTATGACTGTTGGGTCACTAAATTAGGTTGTGTATGCAACCTAGCACTAAGAGCTTCAACCTTGGATGGTTGATCCTTTCTTCATGTCACTCAACACTTATCAACTTGTCAACTTCAATTTTGATTGGTTATTAGCTCTGAGTATTCAACCTTACATTGTATAAGGCTTTACTAAGCATACATTACATCATTACTACTGAGAAAGCAAGCTGTCATACATACCAAAGGTCACTAGGATGACTGTGTATGTCTTTGGACAGTGTGCAGACTCCAAGTTATGGATGAGGACTGTGGTATGTGCATCATTGGTCAACTTCTTCAGGGCTTGTGAAGAACTTGTCATCATGCAGATGCTTCATCATGAACTATCATCTTCTAGGGCAGTCATGCATTAACTTCATCACAAGATTATCATCAGGATCATCAATATCACTGTACTATCACTTTCAATGGATGTCATTGTGCATGGGAAAGCATCATATCATAGCATGTATCAACTTCACACTTCATAAATACACCACTGATTATACCCCTTTATCAGTCAAACATCTCATACCTAGGTTGTGTATGACTCCTATAGAAGATCACAAAATTTGTCAAAGATTGGATTGTGTCAACCATCCTCAAGTTGTGTAAAAGAGGCTCAAGACTGTCATCCTTATCAGTGTCCAAATCTAGACTGAGTCTCACTCTCAGACTATGCAAACAACCTTGGACTGTGTATAGACTTGACCTTAATCTCTTCTAAGTTTTGGACTGTTTGAAATCTCAAACCACCATTAGTCAACTGCTGCAAAACCTTTACTATGGAGGAGATTTACACCTCAGTCCAATATTTGCTTCAGTTCAACCGACTTTTTTTCTTTTCAACTCCGTTGGAGATGAATGTGTGTATTTGGGATTGTTCAGACTCCCTCAAAGTTGGGTCTATGGAAACCCTACTGTCAACCTCAGATCTCTCAATCAAAATCCAGCACATACTACCTCAGTCACATGAGATCCTTCACCTCACATCCTTGTCAAACTCTCAGACTGCTGATAAAGAGAAGAAAATGGACTATTGTTGCCTTTAACAATTGACTGCTCCTTCTACTGCTGCAAATAAACTCCACTGAAATTCTCAGCAAACACCCACAGTTCAGCGAGATCTTTTACTCTTCATTGGATTGATCAAGACCAAAAATTGTTGCCCCAACAGGGAAGAAAGGATTGCTCCTCCTACTGTTGTTTCAAACCCCCCCAAAAAAACTCCCCTTGTTGCAAAATTCGGGTCTACAAAAATGAACTATGCTGCTGCTCCTTCCACAGTCCGAAATTCCTTAGACCAGTAGTGAATTCAACCTCAGTCAACCTCCGAATTTCCACAGTGAATTCTGTTGTTGCTACCTCATCAAAAAATTTGTCTGCTCCTTCTGCAGCTGCCAGACCTTCGAATTTCCACAGTAGACTTGCCTCAGTCCACCACCGAAATTTCCTTAGATCTCCCAAAAATTCTTCACCTTTCAAAATGAATTTTGATGGGTTATTTATATTGGTTTTTCCACCATAAATTCTGGAGCCGACTTGTATATGCTTTTGTATATTTTTATTTATTAAATCTTGATTGACTGAGCCGACTTCTAGGGCTTGTTATTTTATTTCTTATTTAATTTATATTTTATTTATTTATATTTTAATTTGAATTGTGTCACACATTCTTACCATTTAGATGGTCATCACAAGATAAGGGCATGTCTTAAAGCCATCAACACCCCGATAGCCTTTTTACCAAAAGAGGGACCAAGGACCCTTAGTCAAGGGTGTGCAATGTGCATTTGACCTTAAAATCAATGTATGTGTGCCATGTGTGTGTGTCCACCACATCGTCATCAAGGATCCCATCATCATGTGTATGGGTTCTAAGACCAAAAGCATTCCAACTACCTCATCAAATGTAAGTAAGTGTGTCATCACATGTGTGTGGGTGCCTTCATCATGCCATCATACAAGCAATGGACTTCATGACCTTTGCAAGGGCATCAAGGTCTTCATCATCATACATCAAGGGTTCCACATAAGGACATCTTCAAGGTTCAAAGGGCTTCAACATCATACCTAGGACATGTTCATGGGTTCCGTAGCCTGTCAAGGACCATGCAAGGTCATCATCATCACACAAGAGCTCCATGACCCAAACAAGGGTTGCAAGGTTATCAAAACACCAACTATGGGTCCAAGGATATCTTTAGGACTTCTTCATCAAGCAAGGGGCTTCATAGGCTTCTTCAGCCACCTGAACCACACAAGAGGACCTCCAAGGATCAAGATGTCTTCTGTGGGGATGCTAGGCCTTCTTCTGTGGGGATGCTAGGCCTTCTTCTGGGGTACCATGACATCATCATAGCATGAATGACCATAGAATGGGTCATTAATGCTTCTCCAAGTCATTTAGGGCTTCTCCATCGTCTACCAAGGCTTCAAGACCATCTCTAGGGTCTTCAGCATCATCAGCAAGGTCTTCAACATCTTCAGCAAAGTGGTGGCTTCAAGATCCACCCTTGTGGGTACAAGGTGCTTCAAGACACAAACCCACTCTATAAGGGATCAAGGCACTCCAGGTGGGACTTGGTGGCATCAATGACATCCTGTGGGGCCACTGCAAGTCCATGTTGGCATTAATGATAATTTCATCAACAATCTCCCCCTTTGTCATTGATGACAACAACTCATGCTCCCCCTATGAGCATGCTCCCCTTTTGTCTGCATCTCTCCCTTTGTCTTCATCTCTCCCCCTTTGGCATCAATGGAAAAGGGTGTCCACATACCTGTGTCTAAAATCTCTTATCACTACTTACTGCTCCCCCTGTCAATATGCACGATCCTAGGACCTGTCTATATGCTTGGAGTAACCATCATTTCTCATTTGAGTTCATTCTCCAGCCTCATGAACTCAAGGTGTGCTAAGGTCTTTGAGAGACCTTACACTTGGTTTGCCGTATGGAATCCATCCTCCCTGCTCTAATCAACCTCTCCTATCTGCAACTGCTCAGTCTTCCTCATCCATACTTGTTTCTTGGCATCCATGCTTTGAGCATTTGATCCTTCATCTGTACTGGCTTTCCTTGATGGGCTGTATAGGTAACTTCTCAAGTGTTGTTTCCGGGTACTCCAACAATCTTGAGCTTTATGCCCAAGGCCAATGCAACTATAACACCTCATCGTACGACAATGTACAGCAATGTGACCAACATTGTTGCATGACCAACATCTGACTGAGCTATTGGAACTTCCAACACTTCTTTGATCAACTTCATTTCTCCATGCTTGAGAGTGTCCCTGACTATAGGCATTTGATTTCTGATCTTCAAATATTCTTGCTGATGTATATGAAGTACTCCTTCTTGGTTGACTTCTTTGACTTGCACATTCTTGGGCTTTGTGGCCAAACCCACTGCAGGTGTAGCATCTCAATGTGTGACATGTGGCAGCAACATGTCCGACTTGATTACATGTCCAAAATTTGATTGAGTCATTGGGGCTTCCACCACTTCTTCTTCCGTAGAGTCTACAATCCACAGCTTTATGACCAAAGTTAAAACAAAAATAACAATAACCATTGAAGCCACTTTCATACCTGGTTCTTGGAGTTGTTTCTTTTATGAAGTTGCTTTGAGGAATAGACTTAACTCCTTGTTTCATCTTTGAACTTCCAAAATCCTTGTTGTCATGTGCAGGTGCATGGGAAGCAACTTTGGACGTTGATGGACCTGCTTCTGGAGTCTTCAAAAACCAAGTGTCATCTTTATATTTTTCTTTGTTCTTCTTGTAACCAAGACCAGTTTTGTCGAGTGGATATCTTTGGCAATCTAAGATCTTATCTAGAACAATTGAACTGTCTTGGAACTTGACAGAGATGCTGTTGAACTTCTCATGATGCTTTGATTTTTCAATCTTCTTTCTGAGATTGACAATCTCAAACCCATGCTTCTAATTTGTCACTTCTTTTTCTTCCAATTGATCTCTTAACGCTTCTTCTATTCTCTTGGCTTCTTCTAGTTGAGTTTTCAGATCAAGATTGCCTCTCTTGCTTCTTTAAGGATTTTTGAATCTTTAACATGGTTCTTTTGTTCTAGGGTTAGATCGATCAAATCAATCTTTAGCTTTTCTTTTTCTTCTTCCTTTTCCTTCAGCAATTTCAGCCAACCTACGCCTTTATGCTTAAGTTTCTTAAGCAACTCCTTTAGTTCAACATTCTGCTTTTGAAGATTATCCATATAATCAAAGGTTGTCGTCCTAAACATCTTGTAATCAGATTGATTAAGATCAACTTTGTTCAAGAACCAATCAGCTCTGAGATCTATGTTGCATACATAGTTTATAATTCTCTATTTAGCTTTCAACATTGCTTCATCATCATCTGCAAGAACCTTCTCAATTTCATCACACAAGCTATCATAATCACAAGAGTTCATACCTTTATTAGAGTCCTCTTCTTGTTTGAGCTCTTCTAAGAGCTTGTTTTTGGATTCCTGATCTGTCTTTTCAGGTTCTGGTCTCGCCTTCTGATACTCACTTTCCAACTTGAACCATAGGTCTTTTGCTGAAGTGTTCTCTCCTACACTTTTCTTCACTGAGCTGGGAAGTCCATCCAAGAGGAACTTCAAGGCTATAGTGTTGTCTTTCTTTGCTTCCTTCTGTGCAGCTGTTTTTCCTTTCTTGTTTGATGGAGCGGGTGGATTGATAACAATTTCTCAAATACTGAACTTCTTCAGATAAGCCTTCATTTTGCTCCTCCAACTGAAATAATCTATAATATCAAATATAGGCACGTCATTGCTTGATGACTCTTTCTTTTCCTCCATTGTGTCTAAGGATCTCCTTCAAGCTTGCTAGGATTGTGACAAAGGCCTGCTTTGATACCAATTGTTAGACACTAAGAGGGGGGGTGAATCAGTGTAAAGTCAATTTTAAAACTTTTCTTAGCTTGTCACAATTAGCTACCAATTCATCATTTTACCAATCTCATAATCATTTCATAAACATCTTTCACTTCATCATTCACATAGCATAAGCATTTTAAATCATCAAGAACCATAACACAAAAGAACACAACACCATATAATTTTGTAATCTTTTTGTATTAGTTTTGGTCTGGCTACAACCGTTAGGTAAAATCAGCACCTACTGATACAAAGAGCACCTTCTCTGCATCCAAGACCCTGCCTGGTTTTCTTAGACCCTGCTAAGAAGGGTTTGAGGTATCCTAACCTCAAAAGCAAGTCAAGCTTATATTTACAATTTAAGTTTCACTGTCTCAACACATTTTCATCACTGTGACATCACACCAGCACTTATCTCTAGCACCTCATCAATCTGTTCTGCTGCTAGTCAATCTTTGCTCAATACTGTTGGTCAATTTGATCAATCTACTGATCAATTTGTTCATCAACACTAGTCATCATGTCTGTTGATCATCTGGTCATCACTGCTACTCAACATCTCTTCTCATCATCTCTGCTCATCACCTCTTCTAGTCATCAATCATCTTGTTCAATCTCTGCTGCTTAATCATGTCACTGCTTTCACCATCAATCTGCTGTCATAGTCCAGTCAATCATGTCACTACTTTCACCATCAATCTGCTGTCATAGTCAAGTCAATCATGTCACTGCTTCTAATCAACCTTTGGTCAATACTTCATCTGCTGGTCATTCTATGCTTGTTGCTGCAACTCTAAGTGATACTTCTGAAGATTGTCACCATCATCATTTGTCAGTACATCAGGGTTTCTGCTCATACCCTCTTACATCATCACTATGACTGTTGTGTCACTAACTTAGGTTGTGTATGCAACCTAGCACTAAGAGCTTCAACCTTGGATGGTTGAGCCTTTCTTCATGTCACTCAACACTTATCAACTTGTCAACTTCAATCTTGACTGGTTATTAGCTCTGAGTATTCAACCTTACATTGTATAAGGCTTTACTAAGCATACATTACATCATTACTACTGAGAAAGCAAGCTGTCATACATACCAGAGGTCACTGGGATGACTGTGTATGTCTTTGGACAGTGTGTAGACTCCAAGTTATGGATGAGGACTGTGGTATGTGCATCATTGGTCAACTTCTTCAGGGCTTGTGAAGAACTTGTCATCATGCAGATGCTTCATCATGAACTGTCATATTCTAGGGTAGTCATGCATCAACTTCATCACAAGATTATCATCAGGATCATCAATATCACTGTACTATCACTTTCAGTGGATGTCATTGTGCATGGGAAAGCATCATATCATAGCATGCATCAACTTCACACTTCATAAATACACCACTGATTATACCCCTTTGTCAGTCGAACATCTCATACCTATGTTGTGTATGACTCCTGTAGAAGATCACAAAATTTGTCAAAGATTGGATTGTGTCAATCATCCTCAAGTTGTGTAAAAGAGGCTCAGGATTGTCATCCTTATCAGTGTCCAAATCTGGACTGAGTCTCACTCTCAGACTGTGCAAACAACCTCGGACTATGTATAGACTTGACCTTAATCTCTTCTAAGTTTTGGACTGTTTGAAATCTCAGACCACCATTAGTCAACTGCTACAAAACCTTTACTGTGGAGGAGATTTACACCTCAGTCCAATATTTGCTTCAGTTCAACCGGCTTCTTTTCTTTTCAACTCCGTTGGAGATGACTGTGTGTATTTGGGATTGTTCAGAATCCCTCAAAGCTGGGTCTGTGGAAACCCCACTGTCAACCTCAGATCTCTCAATCAAAATCCAGCACATACTACCTCAGTCACATGAGGTCCTTCACCTCACATCCTTGTCAAACTCTCAGACTACTGATAAAGAGAAGAAAATGGACTGTTGTTTCCTTTAACAATTGACTGCTCCTTCTACTGCTGCAAATAAACTCCACTAAAATTTTCAGTAAACAGCCACAATCAGCGAGATCTTTTACTCTTCATTGGATTGATCAAGACCAAAAATTGTTGCTCCAACAGGGAAGAAAGGACTGCTCCTCCTACTGTTGTTTCAAACCAAAAAAAAAAAACTTCCCTTGTTGCAAAATTCGGGTCTGCAAAAATGAACTATGCTGCTGCTCCTTCCACAGTCCGAAATTCCTCAGACCAGCAGTGAATTCAACCTCAGTCAACCTCCGAATTTCCACAGTGAATTCTGCTACTGCTACCTCATCAAAAAATTTGTCTGCTCCTTCTGTGGCTGCCAGACCTCCGAATTTCCACAATAGACTTGCCTCAGTCCACCACCGAAATTTCCTCAAGAGCTCCCAAAAATTCTTCACCTTTCAAAATGAATTTTGATGGGTTATTTATATTGGTTTTTCCACCATAAATTTTGGACCCGACTTGTATATGCTTTTGTATATTTTTATTTATTAAATCTTGATTGACTGAGCCGACTTCTAGGGCTTGTTATTTTATTTCTTATTTAATTTAAATTTTATTTATTTAAATTTTAATTTAAATTGTGTCACTTATTCTTACCATTTAGATGGTCATCACAAGATAAGGGTATGTCTTAAATCCATCAACACCCCAATAGCCTTCTTACCAAAAGAGGGACCAAGGACCCTTAGTCAAGGGTGTGCAATGTGCATTTGACCTTAAAATCAATGTATGTGTGCCATGTGTGTGTATCCACCACATCATCATCAAGGATCCCATCATCATGTGTATGGGTTCTAAGACCAAAAGCATTCCAACTACCTCATCAAATGTAAGTGTGTCATCACATGTGTGTGGATGCCTTCATCATGCCATCATACAAGCAATGGACTTCATGACCTTTGCAAGGGCATCAAGGTCTTCATCATCATACATCAAGGGTTCCACATAAAGACATCTTCAAGGTTCAAAGGGCTTCAACATCATACCTAGGACATGTTCATGGGTTCCGTAGCCCGTCAAGGACCATACAAGGTCATCATCATCACACAAGAGCTCCATGACCCAAACAAGGGTTGCAAGGTCATCAAAACACCAACTGTGGGTCCAAGGACATCTTTAAGACTTCTTCATCAAGCAAGGGGCTTCATAGGCTTCTTCAGCCACCTGAACCACACAAGAGGACCTCCAAGGATCAAGATGTCTTATGTGGGGATGCTAGGTCTTCTTCTGGGGTACCATGACATCATCATAGCATGAATGACTATAGAATGGGTCATTAATGCTTCTCCGTGGTCTACCAAGGCTTCAGGACCATCTCTAGGGTCTTCAGCATCATCAGCAGGGTCTTCAACATCTTCAACAAAGTGGTGGCTTCAAGATCCAAGATCCAGCCTTGTGGGTACAAGGACTTTGTCAACTGGGTACAAGGTGCTTCAAGGCACAAACCCACTCTATAAAGGATCAAGGCACTATAGGTGGAACTTGGTGGCATCAATGACATCCCGTGGGGCCACTGCAAGTCCATGTTGGCATCAATGACAATTTCATCAACAACAACAAGGTGGGAAGAACAACCCTTTTACCCACAAGACCATAGGTATAACAACAAGGTGGGAAGAAAACCCTTTTACCCATAAGGAAAAGCAAACAAGCTTTTATCTCTCTCTCTCAATGTATGTGGTCCACAAGTGTTCCATACAATAGTTGGAAGTTTTATCATCACCATCTAAGGAAGGTTCACACTGGATGATGTGATCCTTTGGTCCTCCTGATTGCTCCTAAAGGTCAAGTGCTAGTGACTTCATCAAGGGGTGGCCAGTGCCTTGAAGAAACAACCTAGCTCAACCATCTAGGAGAGGAGGGCATCACACATCATCATCTTGGTTAACTAACCAAAATCTAATTAACTAACCAGGAATACACCGGCAAGACTTGCTTGGTCCTAGACCAAGAAACTCCCTAGTCCTAGACCAGGATGTCTCTGTCTCTGCCTACAAGATCTGCCTGGTCCTTATGACCAAGAAATTGTCTAGTCCCTAACCAAAATGCCCTAGAGACAGATAGGGGCCCTAGCCACATGCTAGGGACATTGCCATGGCTCTAACATGCTTGGTCCTAGACCAAGAACCCCAATAGACTGTTGGGGGCCCTAGGGTACCTGCTAAGAACTTACACTGCATGGTTAACTGACTAGGGTTCCATCCTCTCAAAGAATGGCTCACGCAGTTGCATTATCTTTAACATGTATTACAATAACACTTGTAAAACTATAATGGTTATGTATGTATAATGTACCCTTTATTACAAATCTAAGTGACTTTATTAAACATGGACTCATAGTATTGCGGTGTGGAACACTCCAAAAAAACCAAGGGGCTGTAAGACATTTTAACTTGATAATAGGTATACTCTGAAAATAAACAAGATATTTTCAGGTGTTAGCAGCATATTTTTTAAAGGACAAATCGTTTTCTTATCTAATTGTAAACTGTGAACTCTATAAAAGAAATGGTGTTCTTATCTGATTGTAAATTGTGTACTCTATAAGAAAATATAAGCAGAAAGAAAAACAATCAAAGAAGAAAAGTTATATTATGTAATTGCAATTTAGCTGCTATCAGTTTCTATCAATAGTGTTAATAATTTAAAATTTTAATTTTTATAAGAAAAATAGATATTTTTTATTAGAAAATCGGACAATCACATGTTTAGGCTTACATTCCAAACTGCGATGGGCTCAAGGATACTTTGGGGTGCATAGAAGATAGAGAGATAACAGTGATTTTATAATCTTTGATTTCCAAAATATTTGAAAGCATGATTGGAATTTCAAATCCAATTCACTTGTCAAATTTGAAGTTTTGATGTTTTCAACATTTTATTAAAAATATGTGGCTGTTAAATTTAATTTCACACCATATTTGATGGGAAAATCTCCCAGTGACGGGCGATTTGCTTGTCAAATTCCATTCCTCTAATTGCAACATCCAGGAACTTATAAATTGTTCGTGTACTCCATGTACTAATATACAATGATGTCAGAAAACCAGGTAGCTCAGTTGTATTAATCTATAGGCATATGAATATCTAGATATGCTCAAGATCATTTGTTAACAAGGAGCAACATACATATCCTCGTATCATTGTTGTGTGTGAAATCTCTTAAGATATTTATTCTGTCAAGAATTCCAAGTTTCAGATGCAAGAGAGGCAGCAACATAACTTCAGACAGACTTATGTTGCTTCTCATTCGAGGTAACTGGCTGCTTCAGTACTCCAGAAGAAAAATGCTATTTGAAGTTTCGTGATGGTCTACTAGTGACTTTAGTAAGGCTTATGGTTATAGTAGCTAACAAGCATGAAGTTACATTTGAGTCAACTTCACCAACTCAAAATAAAAATCAAATCATGACTTGCTTACCCCTAAAATGTAGTCTTGGGTCCAACTTTGCAAGGTATAGTGTCCACATTTGCACACAGGAGTAGAAATCTGGATCATTGGCATGATTGCATATTGGAGAAAAAGCAAAAGCTTGCAAACTGTGTAAACATATTTCTAGTTGGAAAACTGCAGACTTTAATAATAATGGCCAGAAGTCTCATATTCTTTAACCAGAATAACTATACTTGTATCTATTTCACCAAAAAGCTGCTTGATGAATAACAAGAAAGAAAAGAGAAATTTTAACTTCACTTACATGCTTTCTTCAATGCCATACCTGCTAAATTATTACACAGCTATAATCCAAAAGCATCATCGATAGTTTAGCAAGCTGTGAAAGCCTGAATGATTTATTTGATTTCTGGTCAGTTTTTGAATTCCACTGTATGTAACCATTAAAGTAGATGAAAAGAATGGCTCCAAAGAATCATAGAACTTTAAGATTCTGGTATAAAACGTGTGCATGAAGTTGTCACTATATGCTTTCTTGTGCACAATGAATAAACTTCCCCTCGTCCTATTCTAGTAAAATATATATGAGAAAAAGAAAGAACATAAGCCAAACATTTGTCTTCCTTTGGATTGGAATAGATGATGGAAGAGGAGATTGTGATTCACTTGGAGATGGACTTGGTTCCGAAGCATTAGATAGCCCTGTAATGCTGCATACAAAATTACAATCACTTGGATGTACAACTCTGTAGACCCCACTATCCGTCAGCAAATAGAGATTCTTACCATTGTCCTCTCCAAATGAGAATATATTACCCACACTAGGATAAGTATTTTGGGCTGAATAAGAACAAGGAATGGGAGACTTGGCAGAGCAATTGAAGTCCACCTTTTGATTACTGAAATTGCCACTCCCGATAGGATTTTCTATAGCAGACCACATATTAGCACCAAACAAATCAGCATACACATACCTGCAATGTCACGAATTTAATATGGGAAGATTTATAAATCATAATTTAAGAAATTGTAATAATCATGTTGCAGACACAAAACCTCCTAAATGGACTAATCAATTTAGTGTCCACTCCAAATCGTTCTGTTGACAGGAAAATTATATGGTGTGTCGTCTTTGCAAGTTACAATTGTTTCCTCCAGAAACCCAAATCAAACACATAAAAATATCTTCCAACATAATAAAATCAACAATAGTCGCATACCTTCCATATAAGCATGGATCTTGATTTGACCTAGAAAGATAGCCGCCAACAATAGAAGCAGAGCCCTGCGAGCTAACAGTTTTGTGATAATAACCCAATATGGGAAAAATAGGTTCTATGGAACTTGCACTTGTATTTCCTCCTGGGGATGAAAGGGGAGTGTAAAGATTCATTCCTTCATAAACACGCCAACCATAGTTCCCACCTTTTGTTATCAAGTCCACCTCTTCATAGGTATCCTGCAGATTAAGTCATACAGCTTTTAAATTATAAAGTGTCAAAGCTACTGAGGTCCTTATATTTCCAAGACCTATCTATTAACCTTTATTTCAATCTTCCCGGTACTCATCCTAACAGAAACTAGCAATCATCTATGCATATGCATTGCACTACTTAGATTAACATTTCAATTAAACATTCAAACGTTTTTTGGGTAATTATTATTTCTTTGTAGAGAAGAAAACACCTGAACTGTCTCCTCCTCCAACTTGCCAGAAGAAAACAGGGAAGCATCAAAGTATGACCGAGGACATTCCCCAGATACTCGAGAAATTATAGTTTGTCATTCCTTCTAACCTGGTCATTGCTTCTCCTATGAAACTTGTAATGAACAAAAGTTCATATACCAGACAATATCCAAATAAAAGTTCATATACCAGACAATATCCAACTAAGAAGTACAAAGACTTGACATTCTTATAGGATAAATAATTATATAATTGATAATGAATGAATAAGATAACAAATGAGCGTTGTAACTGCAGTATACTCTACCAGTGTTAACTAATCATAAAAGTGAAAGGTTGTGTCCCTTAGTTATTTAATTAACATTATTATTATTATTATGAGGTAATGTTTATTTATGTATTTTATACTTATTATAAAACTTATGACTCCTGTTGCCCCTCCAATAGACCCCTCTGTGGTAGCCTCAGTATTACAAGATTTTCATGGAAGAATATGAATAATTATTAAATTTCTTGGTAAATTTAAAAACAAAATATGGATTCCAGTACACAAGTCGTATCTTGATTTGATTAATCTCATAATATTGGTTACTTTTTATGCATTAACTAACCTATATAAAATTAGATGAGAACATTTTGTTTTGAGAAATGTGTCTTATAGAATCACTTTGGCTAAGCTGTCATGCTATGAAGAGTTTATCTATTCCATTAAAGTCACCTAGAACTTGCACTAGCCTCGTCCACACAAACTCAGGGTTTTGAAGCCAACTCTCACCTCACCACTTGATTGAGAACATAATCATCCTGAAACACAGTGAAGAGATTTGTAGTGACTTTCATGAGATAGAATCTTGAAAAAAAATTATACAAATCAGTATCAAGATATATTATATGTGTGTATGAACACGTACATTTAAGAATACATACCTACATGCAGGCACTATATATATGTATGGTCATATGTCAGAGAGATGAGAAAAAATAAGGTTGGAGTTCAAAAAAAAGCTATTCATGTGTGACCATATGCACATACGTACATGTGTCCCATGTTATTCATTATTGTAAAAATAGTAAAAGGTACACATTTTTATATAGATCTTAAATAAAAATGCTGCACACGTCGTAACCCTAGCAATCATGTCTTCCTTGTACCAATATATCTTTTCTGGGATGACACTTAATAAAGTTCTATGCCCATCTCAGTCTCCTATATCTCTATGTTTTGCACATGAACTAACACAATTGCATGTGACTGCAGGTTAAACAACACATCATCAACAATTTCATATTGCATTCTGCCGTTTATTGCTTGCATTTTTCTGTCATTCAAAGTCAAGCATATGCATTATTGCCACAAGTTACTTGAACACCTAATATTTTGTGTTTGCATTTCATTATCTACATTTTACGATCCCCTTAGAGGACTTGACAGCCCTTTTAACAGCACTTTAGTTTTTGCAACAAAATTTCAAGAGAATGCAACTTTTTACTATCAGAGTACTTTTATCAAGTGAATGGTCTGCTTTCCATGCATTAGTAGCATTCAAACATAACTATGGAAAATGCGCCCACCATGGAAGGAAAGGGTACGGTTTATAGCACCTGACCAACATCTCCACAGAAAAAATAAGATGACTTCAATGAATCAAAGCTGCAACGCCAAGGATTTCTCAATCCTAAGGCCCAAATCTCCGGCTGCCAGTCTTTAACTTGAGAATACGGGTTGTCAGAAGGGATTGAATAATTTCCCCAAAGACCAAGATTGGTTATTTTTTCCACACCTTGCAGTTCATTCCAAAAAAAAAACAGAGCGTGGAAATAATTAGGCACACCTCCAGATTAGAAGCTTGAGTAGCAAAAGATTTCCACAAATATCAAAAACCAACTTCATTATTTGTTTTGCCCCATTCTACTATTAAAATGTGAAATAACAAACACTTACTGCTCATTTAACTGTCTCAGGGTCACTTCACAGGGGTTATTAATAGAAATGTAAGTTCAAACAATATTTGTTGTGTTACATTGAATAATAAATTAATCTAAAATATTAGATAGATAGAGATAACAGCTTTTGGATTGTAACATTACAGATTTATTTCACCATATAAGCATTTATCTTTCCTTTTTCATGCATAAATTGTCACCTGAAAAGTACATGTTGGGGGCTGAATTTTCTATAGGGAAGCATGCTTTCTAGATAGTCGTATCTTGCAGAAATTTCCAGCTTTCTTTTATGATAAAAAGTGCAGATTTTTTCAGATTTTGGACCGGTTTTGTCACTAAAAGTTCAGAAATTTTCCAGCCACCTTTACTTTCAGATCTCAGTAACTTCACAGATAGAAACTCAGCATTTGAGCATGTATATGAGGCTGAAAATCATATGGGGAAGCACTGGATCAATGACAGTGATTTCCAGCCACTAAATTGCACACAGAGATTAATTTCCAGATCTGAAAATTCATCCTATGCTTCATCTTCATGCTTGTTTGAAGACGCGTTACTCTTGGAGCTGCCTACACCTTTACTTCTTGAGAGTGTTAATGATGTTTGTCACATATATCATCCTTTGGAGAGGCATTTAAAAGAGTGTTTTCAGTTTGATGAAGAGCTACTATGTCTATTTTCAGAGCTTTATTTCATCCCTCTTCAACATTGTATTGAGTTAGCATGTGCGGGAACATAATATTCTGTCTCAGAATTTTGCATTTGCTGCCATGTATATGATGTAAGTCCATTTTTTCATGATGTTATTGTAAAGATTCCAGCAAGGATTGGCCTCATGTTTAATATATCCTAGTTATGGTTTATCACCAAACACAAGGGAAGAGTTCATGGCCTTGAAGAGTCGCTAGGATGCCTTCATTTCTTATTTGATTTCACCTAGCATATGTATTTTCCTATAGTAGAATAGGTCTAGGATGAATAAGCTCGACATATGTAAACATTAGTTTGTTTTGGCATTTTTTTTAAAAGCCAAGTTTTTTGAGCTCTAAATAAATATTTAATAAGTATGTTCTATTTAGGGATGTGAACTGAACCATCCCACCACATAGTCTTTCTGCCTCCTGTTTTTCTATGAGCCTTATTCACAAATGTCACCAAAAACTCAAAGGTTCTCATGCACTCTTCCTTGAGAGCAGATGTCCCTAAGTTGGAGCTAGTTGTTACCTTCATATTGCATATGGGTAACTCTTATGATTTTCATCACAAGAGATGATTTGCAGCATGGTACCGTGGAATTTCTCGATGGACTTCAGGGATCTATATATTTATGCTGATTCTTATTTTCTTCATGATGGATAATTAATGAAGATATGTGGTGGAGGTTTATTTTCTCTATGGTGGATGGTCAAATTGATGGTCACTAGGAGGTGGTGTTCTACATGATCTTCTTAGTTGAATGTATGGTAGGGACATACACGATGCTAGATGGAGTTAACACTTGATTCATGACACCTTCTCCTTTGGTGTTGATGTGTTTAGGAAGTACACTTTGCCTTGGTGGGATTTCCCTAGGTGATATGACTTGATGTTGTAACATTTGCTAGACATTTCCTAGGGAAGATGTGTGATGGATATGTTAACACCCTTGTGATGTAACATTTGTTAAGTTTGAATTTGAAAAGTGGCATACTACACATATTATTGATGATCAAGACTTTTTCCTATGGTTTGATGAAGTATTAAACATATAATTAATCCTTTGGAGGTGTGCCCTAGGTTCAAACCTAGGAAGAGCTTATAATTTGTCAATATATTGGGGTTTCACTAAGGAGAACAACTTATATGCATAGTACAACACTTGATGGGGTGCCCCCCTTCATTGGCACACATGTCCATGATGGTTTTATTAGTTGGCGACTAATTGGAGGTTGGAATATGGTTTAATTAAAATATTGGCCTTAGTGCACACACGTTAAGGTTGATTTAACCATTTGATGGTTAATTTAATCCTATGAAGGATAATCATTTGAGTTCCCTTCTTCATTAGCTTGCTTTCATACGTGGGAGAGGTTATTTGAAGATGATGCATGCCTACTCTCTGGAGCACTTTTGTATGGCCCAGATCCCAAGCATATGGAAGGGGCATTGTATGAGAGGTGTATCTACCTTCGCACACATCCCTAGGGCACAACTCCTTGTTTCCATTGTTTGGAAAGAAACAAGATGTGATTTGGAAGATAAATTTCACAATATTCGGTCAAATGCACAACTCCCTAGAGCACACTCTTAATGTAGAATATTATATCGTTTGTTAAAGGAAGATCTAACCTCCTTGGAACCTAAGTCACCTGACACGGGGACACGGGACACGAAGGACACAGGGATTCGAGTGTCCGACACGGGCACGGTGACCCCCGGAATCAGGACACGTAGGATACGTTTTATATACATATATATATATATATATTTTAAATATATATTAAAATTTAAAAATATAGACATATAGATCCAAAAATATTTAGAAACTAGAACATTTACAAATATTCAATAGAAATTAGAATAAAAACACATTAATTATCATTGATTACTATTAGTAATTACACATTTGCCATTCACAAGTCACGATTCACAACACATTTGTCATTCACAAATCACAATGAGACACATAGATGCATGTCGGAACCATATTTCTCATTAAGTCATCAAAATCAAAATGTATACAATGTTGAATGTACATATATGTCGGAATGCCACTGGGCATTGGCAAATGCCAAAATAGACTAAAGTCTAATAGTAAATACAAAAAGAGGTAGATCAAGATGGGAGAATCCCATATGTCAGTAGTCCTCCTCCATGCCTGAATCAACATCAACATACTCATCACTGCCCTGATCCTCATCCTCCTCCCCCT